>JAZHYW010003109.1:0-69303 GCA_037355805.1 Ixodes ricinus
AGTAAGACAACAAAAAACTAAACGTTAACACCAAGAATGTGAAGGGAGCGTGTTTGTAAAGGTAGTAAAAACGAAGGCGAGAAAAATAAACACAAAAGAGTAGGCACACACCCGAAGATTATTAAGCTATAAAATATAAATGTAATCGTTCCTCCCTGTGTGCGAGTGAAGCCGAAGGTATAAGCATGAGCATGTTGATCTCAACGGTACTTGCACTGCACGAGCGCGCGTGCTGGTCAAGGACGCTGAAAGGCCGGCACTCGCTCATGTAGCTTCTGCTCCACTCGAAGTAAAACTGAAACAGATTTACGTATTCGAAGTAGAAATGAGTATGTATACATGCATCATCATGCATGTATATACTCATCAAATTATCATGTTCACTAGACGCGGCACCGCGGGCCTTCATGGTACGGGCTGCTGCCCTTCCGCGGTGCCGCGGCTCTCTAGAGCCAAATAAATAAAGACTAAAAGACTAAAAATAAAAGAAAAGGACGAAGTTTGCGCATTCCGAGTACACCCTTTTGCGAAGTACGAGTACAGTGTTGCTCAAGGCTAGTAGGGCACCTGCACGATGAATCCCCGCGGTTCTCAAGGAAGGAGACTTCTACTAAGGAGATTAAGCTGGCGAGACATCAATGATTTCTATCCCTCATGCCATGAAGCGCCGAAGCTTCCTTTACAAACGTGGTTTGCTGGAAATTGCCAACATAGAAGAGAAATCCTTTAGGAGGCAATCCCGCTTAAAGAAGGACCTGGCTGCTCTGCAAGTGCGCCTCCAAATCCCAGCACCTGACAGATCGGAGCAGGGTGTTGCCAATCTGGAGAGACGCTTTGCATGGATCTTTGTCGACTGGCCTATCGCAACCGTCTGCTCGAACTTGGATGAGCGTTTGGATGGAAATTGTCGGTGTTCTCCAGTATTGTGAACCTCATCGTGGGTCACATCAACGAGAGGTTCGGCCACCTGCTCGCTGACATGAACAAACATAGGTGGTTGACCCTGGCGAAACTGGAGCTGTGCTCACAGGTGAGACCCTGCATGGTTTGTGTAAATTTTGCGTTCCCATTGATCTTAGCACAGCTGCTCTGTATAGTAAAAGTTACTTTTTTTTTGATACGCCAATAATTTACGTCTTCACTTTTGTTTCGGCACCAAAAAAAAACAAGGTGTACATGGGCAGTGTCAGGACAAGTCATGACGAGCGCGTTTGTAATCTGTGAGTTTTAGTACGCCACTTTTATGAGCCCTTTATGCTCTACTTTACGCTCTGCAAGAAGCATCGTCCCCACCGCGCATGCGTGGCCCGCTCTGAGTTGGAGCGTACAGTTAGCGGAGTGAGCGTGCGCTCCGCTTCACAACTTGCAGAGCGGACTGCCCTCAGCGTCCTCAGCGTGATCGCTTAGATCTCAAGATGGCTGCACTTACTCAATACGCGTCGATGTTTTTCACCGTGACCTCAGCTTGAAAGAGGCCGAATCAAGAAGTAAAGCGTACGTCCCACGCGTGAAAAGTAAACCATTCCATTTGAGTTCTATGTAACACAAAAGAACATAATCAAACGAAGTGAACGAGTATCACTTTGCAACCACGGTGTCTGTAAATTCGCCGCGTTTTTGTGGACCTTCTATGGCTATGCAGTCAGATGTACGGGAGCGCATGCTTGAACGCCGATTATACCTGTGCACGCGCCCTCCTGTTGAAAATGCCACTGAAAGCTGACCACGAGCATAGCGCTTGCAAGCCGCACCAAAGAAACCATTCCTCTCAACTTTATTTATTCATATTCGCTCGTAATTTTTGAATTGTTTAACTTTCCTCCGGAAATGTTCTCCTTGAATTTCCTTGGTAGATTTAGAAAATAACAGAGACTTGAATGCAGCCTTTTTAAAGTGCATGCCATGCTGCCACTATTCTTCGAGGCCGCCTTATTGTGGTCAAGCGTCTAGGGAGCAAGAGAGCTGCATCATTGTTTGTCGCGGATGCGAGTCTAAATGTATTAGAAACGAATGCTGCGTCCATGATGGATATGAACTCGGTTCTGGTCACAAGTCTCGCACTAAAAGCGATGCCCAAAATATGGCGGCCGAATATGTTACCCGGCAGTGATTTGAAAAGAGTTACCGAAAACGGTCGAAAGAATATTCCACGTCAAGTTTTTGTCGGGTGAAAACCAGACAGGCATAAACAATGCAAAATTTATCAAACACAACACTAGACTTCTAAGCAATAGCGATAGACTAGAACGCTTTTCAGAAGTTTCGTTTTGAATTCCGGTGTAGCGGGCCTCGCATGCACAGTTTGACGGCCTCAGAGCTTAGCGAAATTAAAAAAACAACTAAATCTTCTTTTTTTTTTTGCATTTACGATAAAAAGTGTTTTACAGCCCTACCATAAAAATGCACTTCTTATATGAGTAAAAAGTCCCATATCACATGTTTTGGTAGTGTTTAAATACTGCAGTGTTGTAAGAGTGCCTTTTTTTCTTTTTGTTAGGCCGTCAGAGACAAGGGAGCACCCCTGGACAACTGTTGGGGTTTCGTTGACCGCACAGCATGCCCATATGCCGTCCATCGAAGAATCAGAAGCCATACTTTTCTGGTCACAAGACGGTGCTCGTCGTGAAGCCCCAGGCAGTGATGTGCGCAGAAGGCATAATTTGTCAGCTGGACGAACCCTACAAAAACCTGGGGCATGTTTTTATTTTTTTAATATTAGAATGCGTAAACTGATCACACTGTATCATATCCAAGCTTTTGTACTGAACGAAATACTTGTCCAGCTAAGCTGAAAGGCATCAAGAAATATTTTAATAAAAAACATTTACTAACGACTCCCATTTTACTTCTCAGATGTGCGTGTGAATATTGCATCTAATCAAATTACAGTGTTACTGTTGACTTCAGCATTGTAAAAGTAGCCTGTGTTGCGTGGCCTTCTATTGCAAGAAAACACTGTAGCACAAGTGAGGCTGAAACTAGGAGGAGCTTAAGCCGAAAAACGCACTTTCAGAAACACACAAAAGAAATGAAAAGAAGTGTAGCCAAGCAAAATGGTTTCATGTCATCCTCCAAGGCAGATACATACACTGCGCTCCACTGTTAATACGAACACGATAAAATCGCTTTTATTTGCAGTTTATTTCTTTGACAGCTATTGAGAGAGCTGAAAGTTTGTCGCTCAGATTAGTGCCCCAAACGAGCGCTTTATTCGATACCAATAGGTTGCTCTCAGCCCCTCGAATTTAAGCTGAAAAATAAAAACAGGATATTGATAGTTCCCGCTATCAATGTCGCGCAGTGTACATAAACACCAGATACCCTATCACAAACCGAAGCATACGAAGAAGAAAAAACTCATTTCATTCGGAAAACAAAAAAGTAGAGACATAAATGGAGCACTCACTTTCGCTAATTTGCACTGTCTTGCCGCCTAAACCAAACAAAATATCTGTCCGTTTGCCGACCGCTTTAGTCTTTAGTCTTTAGGCACCATGGAAAGGCAGCAGCCCGTATTATGGAGGCCCGCGGTGCCGCGTCTATAGGAACATGATAATGTGATGAGTATGTACATGCAAGATGACGACGACATGGGTTGTTGGTATTGGGGAGGATGGCAGTCCGATTCGCAGAAGTTCAGATTTCGTGGAGGCGGATTGGGCGGGTGAGCAGCGAGCCAAGGGGATTTGGGACGCCGTTCTATCGGTGCATGAAGAAGCCCCAGGAACATGATGGCGCCGTTGCTCACTGGGATCCACTGGGGTCAAAGCGTCAGGCTCCAAGGAGGTAGCCTAGCCAAAGTAGAAGCTGCCGCCTCCGAGGAAGCGAGGCCCAGGACACAGATTGAGGCACCGCCGTCGCCCGGTGTGTCATCCTCTCAACGTCGTTGTCGCAATCTCGCATAGAAAAATCCAGCCCGCTGGCTTAGACTAGGCAGCACCTGTTCCCACCGTTCAGGGGCCGTGAAAGGATTGCGGCCAGCGATTTCCCGAAGCAGCCAGAGGTTCTCGATCACCCTGAAACGTTTTCTTGAGGACGCCATTTAAAACAAATTCTGCGCAGCCATCTTAGTGCAGCGAGGTTCATAGCGGTCAAGCGCGCTCCCAAGCATAAAAACACCATCTACTGAAGCTTTACTAAGAGTGGAACGTGCTTCCTAAAATAGCGAGGAAAGCGGAGCTGACGCTTCACGCTCAAATCTCAGAGCGGGTCGCGCATGCGCGATGGCGACTCCGCTCTCCATAGAGCGGAGCGAGAAAGCGAAAACGGTCTACTAAAACTCTCTAATGAGCCGCTGCAGACTGTCGTCGCAAAGCGGCGTGAACGGATGGACTGGGTAGGTTACACGCGCGATGAAATGTCCATACAGCTAGCAATTCGCGTAACGAGTGTTGATAAAACTTTTGTATCGACGAAATGTGCGACAGGCCAGCGGAATCAATACCAACTGCAACACCTGTGCTCCGTGAAAGTGCACGTCTACGCCAGAACAATTTAGGAAGCAGCACAGCACCACCTAAACCACGGCACAGGAACTACCAGCTTGAAGGCAGCTCTTCGGTGCGCCGCGCACTTGTGCTCCGTGAAAGTGCACGTCTACGCCGGAACAATTTGGGAAGCAGCACAGTATCATTTAGCACGGCACGGGAACTACAAACTTCAAGGCAGCTCTCCGGTGCACCGCACAACCAAAGTGAGCGTTCAGTCATTTGAACGAAGCGGCACCACGATTGCACACTGCCAAGCACGACTCACGCAATTTCCGTCGGTAATCTGTGTATCCAAATATATTGCACACGCTTCACTGCAGACCTCGAAGATTCCGATGGTCAACGAGAGCACAGAAACGTCGCCTTAAAATTTATCCTAGCGGTATTCGAATCAATCCGAGGTCCGAGCAACGTAGGGCCGATTGTCTCTTTCGTGGCAATATCCCCGTCGGTCACCAGCGAAATGCACACCGTTCCTCCATATTTTCACGTTATACGTTATACCTACGTCAGACGCCACGCTGAACTCTGAAGTCGTTTTCGACCGGCCTCATATGACGGCTTCCGCGTCTGAAATCAACTCGCCGAGACGAACGACAACGAACAAAGCATCCGACAAGCTCCGGCCAATGCTCCGGCCCAGCTGGGGCCAGCCGCTGCATAGGCGCTGCCATCTTTCCTGTGACGTCACGTATTTGGTTTGGTGACGTGACGAGGGGTCAAATTTGCGTACAATGGCAGCCGCCTTATGGGGGTCACTTTCGAGTGCAGACCGGAACCCCGGTTTATCGCTCTAAGCCCCTCTACCTCGTTGGCCGTCTGCCACAAGCCGGCGCCGTCGTTTGGATCGCGTGAATAAAGACGATATTCTGATATTGCATTTGCTTGAAATATAATGAGTTTCAGACACTTATAAGAAGTCATAGGGGGTGCGAGGCAAAACATGGTTTATCGAAATTCCGGGCGTCGATCGAGATAATCGTCTGCTAAAAGATCGCATTGCACCCGTGAGACAAGCACTTCAAGCGATCGGTTGAGATCCCAAATTTTGTTTACGGACTCGCGCTATGCGAGGGTGCTTCGTACCTGGTTGTAACCATCGCTGCGATGGTTACTAGTAAATCCACGATAGACATGCCATTCTTTAATAACCTGACAACCCCAAGAATAATAATAATAATAATTAACGACTTACCTCGATGGCGTACGATTTGTTTCTCATGCTGGCCTGCAAGAAGCCGGTAATGCACTTCAGGTCATCGTCGTAACTGATCTGCATGACGTGGTTTGATTTTACGGCATTTTCACCGCCCTAAACTAAGCTGGGTTCTTCACAGAAAGAAAAAAGAAAAAGAAAAACGCACATTGCGGAGGCTTTTACGGCCATGGCGATGCACTTGTTTCTGTCGCTCGTTTACCGACGCAATCCAGTGGAGACGCCCGCTGCAACAGAGGCCGGCAAATCTATCGTGTCGTCTGCTACCAAAGCAAAGCGGAGTGTAATACTTCAGAAATGGCTTTCATCGCTGCGATACGACACTGAGACGACAAGAACATCTTCAAAATTAGATATCAAGAAGTTAGGTTGCTTACAAAAATTATTTACTTACTTGTAAGCAAAAATCTAGCCTCATGTGGGGTCTCCATGCATTAGTCCACAGCAACATCCCTAGCAACGGTTTGTTTGGACCCAGACGCCATGTTGTGACGTAGTCACTTACGGGGCCAATTGGTGGAGCTTTATCGTATTTGGTTAGGGCTACATTTGGGGAGGATAAGACGGGGACTTTGGTACTTGGGGAAAACGGACCGTGGGCATTTGAGACAAGGGAACTGCCGCGGGACAAACGTGCTACGATCGCATACCCTTCCAAGGTCATCGCTTGGGCCTCTGCGGGCGTCCAAAAAACCTTCCTTTCTTTTTCTTTTTTGAGGAGGGGGGGGGTGTAGGGGCTGATTGTCTTCCTCCTTCGTGGCTTTTGACAGACGCACAACGAGATTGGCAAAACAAGCAGGGGATTCATTTTTTTCGATGGATGCGTTCTGTCTATGTATGCGAACATTATTTTTTTTTCCTTTTAGTAGTTAGTTGTCCTTGCCTTGACTCGGGTCCCAGTAAGTGCGTTGTCGCTGTATGCCTACTATTTTTTTTAGTGTATGGTAGTTTTTGCGCTAATAAGGACAAAAAAAAATTTGGGCCTAAAAAAAAACACACTTTTAGTTATTTTTTTTATCAGGAGCGTTTTCAAAGCCCGGAGCACCTCGCCTTCGTTCCCGTGACATGTCGCTAGCTTTCGCGTAGCAGTTTTTCAGGGAAGGAGGCGATGTTAAGTGCGCGCAGTGTTTTCAAAGGTGCAGGATCGAGAGCGTAAAGCGTGAAACACATGTGCTGACGAAACCGTCCGATCCGACGTCCGACCACGCAATACGACGGTCGGAGGCGAGGGTTTTCAACGCTCTCCGGTGCTATGAAAACCTCTCCCCCAAGGTCATTCCGGCAGTGCGCACGTCGGATCGGACGGCTTTCGTCGTACATGTGTTTCGCGCTTAACCTAGCACTTGAAGAGAAGAGGAAGGCGGAGCTCTCTTCTTATCGGGCCAACTCTCTTTTATGGGTCTCCACGTCGCGATTGTCCTACATAATCAACTTTCATTTATTTCTCGCTCGTGGCTTCCAAGTACTGTGCGCTACTATTGAGATAGGGTATAGTAATAGCTGATTAATACGATGCATATTTCTAACGCACAATAGTTTTGCGAAATCAAGGTTTCGCTCAAATGGATAACTCACACCTACAGTTCGACGCGCAATACCTTTGACGTATTGACTCGCGAGAGATGCCCCCAACACGGCTGAGTCTGGCGGTGTTCCAGACCCAACATCTAAATTTTGTTGCCTTACTTGTTACTATTTCGCGCGCATTTTGCGCCTATATCGAAATGAAAGCGCACGACAAAAGTGGCGCTCGTTTTCCGCTCGATGAAAATTTCAGGCCAGCTCGTTGTCTTCGCTGGTACCTTGAGCGTTTCCCAGCGATGCGGAGCGTTCAACATGAAAAAACCGTACGATGGCATCCTTCGTACACTCATTACTTCTATAACACCGAGCCGCCTCGTATCCTTTTGTTTTTCTTTCAAAGTACTAATTTCTTTTTGTGCATTACGGATGTTACGATGCTAAGCCGGTCTGCACCCTCGAATTTGAACTTAGGCTAAGATCAAGGAAGAACCAGTTTAAATCAGGAAAATATAATTAACACTGTAGCAAAGTAAATCCATCATATCGATCGGAAATACGATTTGACACATTCCATCTGAACACATACCGTGTGTGCACAGCGAATGCAATACCGAGTCAGCGTGCAAAACGCCGCCACACCACGCTACCATAACATCTAAGCGATTTTTGCATAGCACTGAGCACCGAAACAAGAAAACAGTTATTCATTCACATACACGAAGCAAATTTATTTAAAGCCCGGACACTCCGTACGTTCAGTCTAGCTGAGGTTATCAATAGACTCGACCATGTCATTTGTCGAAACAGATAAAAGACGTTGGCAAAAATGATTAGACTGAATAAGTGAATCTAACGCACGTATTTTACCAACCGACGGTCGCGCGCCTTCAATACCATTTCCAATTGTCACTGCGCACCTTGGACACACTTTGGGGAGCAAAACATATTTACATCGCCGCCCGAGGTCTTCATTGAACGTGTAGTGCTGACCAAAATAAAACGCTAACCTGACTCTCAATCGCTCGCCGCAAAGGACGATTTCGAAAAGGCGGTACTGTACGTCACTCGAGATAGAACACCCAAGCTATAGAAACAAGCGTCGTAAAAAGGGGACCGGCATTTTTATTCCTACCTCCGAACAGAAACGAGCGCCACCCGCTGCATCACCCAGCACAGAGGCCACCGCGCGTATTATCACTGAAGTCCGATGCAATGCACACTGAGCTGACTGACCACAGACATACCAAGCGCGCGCGAGGGAGGGAGAAGCTTCCTCCGCCGGGAGAGAGGAGATGAAACTTTATTAGGCCCAAAGAATATGAGCAGGGGGCCTCAGTCCAGGCCCCTCTGGTGGCGTACTCCAGAGAGGACTGGATGTACGCAGCCAGGTAAACCTGGTCCGATAATGTGGTGGCCGTAGTCAGCCACTCGGAGTTGGGGGGAAGGACAGGGAGGTGGGGTTAGGGAGGGGTGGAGGCGGGGGATGGCAGATCCACAAGATGTGATGGGTATTTGGGCGGTCGCCACAGTGGATGCAGGGGGAGGATCCTCAGGAAGTAGACCTCGTAGAAGGTGGATGCGGGCTGGGGTGGGAAGAGTGTTACTTTGGGCGTTGCGGAGGATGGTGCCTTGGTGGCGTGTGAGGTGAGTGTGAAGGGGTGGAAAGACTCGACGGGCTCGTCTATATGACTCGAGGGAAGGTAAGGCCACGGGAAACGTCTGAGCAGATCTGGGGATGTCGGGTGCCCGGTGAAGCGTTTCGCGGGCGAGCAGGTGTGCTTTCTCGTTGCCCGGCATGCCCCCATGACCTGGGATCCAAACAACCTCAACAGGTGATAGTAGGTCACGTTCTAATTGTTCTGCGATGGCAAGTGGAAGCGAGTTGTGTATGAGTCGCCGGCAGGCAGCCATAGAGTCGGTGAAGATGATGGGAATAGACGAGGTAAAAGAGCCTGAGGAGGTATATGAGATAGCCGCTGCAATGGCGTGTAGTTCCGCCAAGCATGGGTCCATGGGAGGAAGAACGGCGGTGTGTATTGTACTGAAATGATGATCTGTGACCGCTATGGCCGTGCGAGTATCAGTCGTGCTGGCATCTGTGTAGAGGTATGTGCGATGAGGAGTGCGGGCGGTGTAACGTGTGAAAAAAGCAATACGTTGAGCGCGTCGTGCTAAATTCAGCATCGGGTGCATGTGTCGAGGGAGTGGTGCTATGATAAGATGTGAACGGGTGGTGGTGGGGAGAGCTGCTTCTTTCGGAGGAAGTGAGGATGGGACATTATGGCCCAGTTGAGTGAGTATGTGTCTTCCCTGGGGGTGAGAAGGAGGCGGATTTCCTGACGGCGTTTGTGGATAGCAACGAGCTCATCTACGGTATTGTGATAGCCCATATCGAGGAGACGGTGGGTGCTAGTGGTGATGGGTAGGCCCATGGCGAGCTTGATGCCTTTACGAATGAGAGCATCCAGTTTCATTTTTTGTCTTTGTGTGAGTTTAGTGTACGGGAGGTGGTAGCGGAGGCGGGATATCAGTAAGGCGTCACAGAGCCTCATCATACTCCTTTCTTTAAGTCCGCGAGAGGAAGTGGAGACGCGGCGGAGCAGGTTCAGAACCTGTTCGCCTTGTTTGAGGAGATGATTAACCGTGGTTGAGCCACCGCCATCACGCTGGATGTGGAGTCCTAAAAGGCGGATGCTGTTAGGCTGTGGGATAGGGGTACCGTTTTGTTCAAGGTGAATCTGTGGCGGTTCCCAGCGGGGATTGTGAACTAGAAGGAGTTCCGATTTAGTAGGAGCACATTGTAAACCTATGTGGTTGGCGGCTTGTTGGATTCTGTTGAGAGCATGTTGTAGTGTATCCTGTATGTGTCCTACTGAGCCCCGATTAATCCAGAGGGTGATATCGTCGGCGTATATAGTGTAGTGCATATCTGGTATGGGAGCTAGCGCTCGATGTATATGGCACATGGCGAGATTGAAAAGAGTAGGTGAGAGTACTGAGCCTTGTGGAATGCCGCGTTGGGGGTGGTCGAAGGTAGTGGATGTGATTCCACCTAAACTGAGGGAGTATGTGCGTCCGCGTAGGAAGCATCGGACATAATTGTAGAGCCTGGTGCCGCAATTGGTTGCTTGGAGCTCTTCTAGCACACTGTCGTGATGGACGTTATCGAAAGCCTTGTGGAGGTCGATTGCGAGAATTGCCTTCAATTGGGCTGTGCTGGGAGTGGAAAATACTTCTTCCTGGAGTTGGAGGAGCGCGTCCTGAGTCGAGATGTGTTTCCGGTAGCCAATGAGGGAGTGTGGAAGGTGTTGTGTATTGTCTAAGTGAGTGTGGAGTCGGCGAAGGATGACTCTCTCCATAAGTTTTCCCGCACATGAGGTGAGTGATATGGGACGAAGGTTTTCAATATCATGTGGTTTGCCCGGTTTGGGGATAAAGGTGATCATGGCCGTCTTCCACTCGTTTGGGAGTAAGCCAGAGCACCAGGACTCATTCATTAGTGCAAGTAGGTGCTCGTAATCCTGATCTGTGAGGTTGCGCAGCTGCTGCGGTGTAATTCTGTCGGGTCCCGGAGCCGTGTTGACTCGGGTTTCCGCAACTGCCTGTTTGAGTTCGGCGAGTGTGATGTCCTCCGACAAGGTGTGGTCATCAGGTTTGCGCCCGGCGTAGTCGTTGTACGCGGGCTGCATGGGAGTGGTGATGTACTTGTCACGGAGAGCCTGAACAAGCTGATCGGGCGCTGTATATTTATCGAGGAGTTTGTGTAGGGAAGTGCGTGCGGCCGTCTTGGACTGAGATGGATTAACTAGACTGCGGACGAGACGCCACGCTGAGGCAAGGTTCAGGGTATTGCTAAGTCTGTCACAGGTGCTGTACCAGTGCTCTTCCGTAAGAGAATCCGAGTAAGTGGCTATTTCGTCATTGAGGAGGGATATGCGTTTGCGTAGGCGGCGGTTGCACTTGTTGCGCTTCCACCTTCGAATGAGGCTATGACGAGCTTCCCACAGATGGAGAAGGTGAGCGTCCGCCGCCGGTGCATCGTCTGGTTGTTGTAATTTCTGAGAGTGAAGCTGAGTGCGATGATGAATATGTCGCATCCACATGTGGTAGTCGGCAAAGGGGAGGAATCATGCGGGTCGGTGTCCTCACGAAATTTCCTCCAGTCAGTGAGCGATTGGGGGCGCTTGGATCGTTTGTAGTTGGCTGCGTGAAGGTTGATCTTGATGAGGGTGTGATCACTAGTGAGCGTGTCGTGCGTGTTGGTCCACGTGGCCTTCGTCGGACCTTTTAGAAGGGTGAGGTCGGGAGTAGTGTCCCGTTCCACTGAATTTCCGTGGCGGGTAGGTGAGTCGGGATCATTAAGGAGAGAGAGGTGTTCCCTCTGAATTATGGCTAAGAGTTTGTTACCCTTGAGAGTGTTCTTGTTGTAACCCCATGCCGTGTGGGGAGCATTGAAGTCGCCTGCAATAAGGTGCGTAAAAAGTCGTGTGGGGCGGAGGCGCGCCGTCGATTCAAGGAACTGCACCGACTGCTTCGGGGGCAGTAGGTATTTGTTACATAGACGCTGTGGGCCGAATTTTTACCGAAGGGATGAGAGGGGAGAGTTTAACTGTGTGGCTATATGGCGTATCTTGGATGGCGGTGATTGCAAGGTCTTTCCTTGTTAGAGTGAGGAGAGTGCGTTCAGTGTCAGGTGTGGTATGAGCATTGTACCCAGGAATAGATAAGAGGGAGCCAGATTCTTGAATGAGGATGATATCTGGTTTATCCGGTTGAAGGGCGATGTACTGCGTGAGGAGGCCGCGCTTGCGGGCGAGACCCCTGCAGTTCCACTGCCAGATGTGGAGTGTATCACTCATGTGATAGGCTTACCGGCAGCGTCACCGGTAGGGGATAGGGTGTTGGGCGAGCACTTCCTGAAGGTTTGCGAGCACGTGTGAGGTCTGATTCCTCCAACCTGCTTAATCGAAGGGAAAGGGACTGGACTTCTGCGGCGAGGGAGGCCAGGGTGGAGTGGAGTGTGTCGATCGCTTGGTCGAGTGTGCGTGCTGGTTGTGCCTCGAGCGTTTCTTCTATTTTGGTAGTGAGTGAGGCAATGGTGGTGTTAAGGGTTGTAGTGATGGCTACGAGCTTTGTTTCGAAGCGGGTTTCCATTGCGGTGATGGCTCCCTGAATGTGCGCGTCGATAGCATCGAGGGTGAGGGCACGGGGTGTCTGGGGGAGGGGTGAGACAGTGGAGGAGTAGAAAGATCATCAAGGTGAGGCTGTTTGCAGGGAGGAGTGTCAGAGTCATCCATGGTGTCCGTTTCCGGAGCGAAGGTCACGGGCAGGTCTGACGGGGATGTGCGGGGTGAAGGTAGGGGATGAGGTGTGTGTGGGGCAAGGGTTTTGGTGAGAGCTAGGCGATAGTTTCGTGCGTTTTGTTTAGTCAAGGTGCGAAGGGAAGGGGAGGAGGGAGGATGAGGGATGGTGGTTGATTTAACGGTGGGTGGTTGGTGGCTGACGGCGGGTTTGGAGGGCTGCTGCTGCTTCGTTTGGCGGTGCGATCAGCGGTCCTGGAATTGTTGCGACCTCGAGTGAAATTGTTCACCGGCTTGTTCGTTGCAGAAGGTGGTGCCAAAATCTGAGGAGGTTGTTGGTGAGGGAGAGTAGGGGAATTGCTGCCAGGAACAGGAGTAGCCGACGGGGCTGCGCGTAGGCTGAGTCGTTTAAGGTAGGCGGCCTTGCGGAGGGCCAGGTCGGCCGTCTGACGAACCTCGCATTTGGGATCGTCGGCGGCGTGATCTTTGCTGCAATTCGGACATCCAGGCTTGCAGTTATGAGGAGTTTGCGGGTCCAGGATATCGGTGCCACAGATTTTGCAGCGAGGAAGGTGACTTCGTGGACAAACGTCTTGTCGATGGCCGATGGCCAGGCACGTGTTACAGAACTGCGCTTTTGGGCGGTGGGGGTGCAGCGCTGTGCCCCGTGCTTGTAATAGACAGCACGTGGGACGTAGGAGCCGCGAAAGGTGATTAGGGCTGTGCTGGTTTTGCCCATCATGCGGGCCGAGAGGATGTCACAGGTTTCGGTCTCAAGGTTTTTGAGGAGCTCCTCCGGGGAAGTATGGGGCTCTACTTGGTGTATGACGCCTTTGCAGGAGTCGTTCGGTGGCAGTTCGTATATCTGGATAGGGTGATGTTTATCGGAAATGGTGAGGGAATTGACAGCAAGGAGCTTGGGTATGGTGTGAGAGTCCGTTATACTGAGAGTGGCGAGATTTTTCGGAGCTTGAATGGTAACAATAAGGGAACGGGTCTCACTATCCGTGAGGCGAGCCATGCTGCTCAGAGCAGAATGAAGGATGTGGGGCCATAGCTTGGCGAGATTGAGACCCGGGGAAGGGCGCAGAAGGAGAAGGGATTCCGCAGGTTTTCTGTTTTTCGGTGAACGCTGGGCTGCTGTAGTCCACCCGTCGGCGTCCGTAAAGTAGCGCTCGCTTCTGTTCGGAGGTAGGAACAAAAATGTCGGTCCCCTTTTTTTGCGACGCTCGTTTCTATAGCTTGCCTTAGTGCCACTAAATAAGCTACGCTTCAGAGTAACGACACTTGGCCATATTGTGGCTTAAAATCATGGTTGCCAGTTATCTGAAGCTTTATCTGAAATCACAGGAAACGCTTTTCCGTCCTCCACAAATGATTAAACAGTCCGCGACAGAGAAAAGCAATATTACATGAGCTTCCTAACACCGAATCGAATGCTGAGGAAGTCACACTTTTGAATAATGACGATCTGCAGTTGCGTCTGCTCTGCACAAGCCCCAATATGGCGGCGCCCACAACAATGTCGGGGAACGGAGTGCCGATACTCAGTGCCGATACTCTAAGCGCAGCTCATTTAGTGGCTCTAGCTTGTGTGTTCTATCTCAAGTGACGTACAGTACCGCCTTTTCGAAATCGTCCTTTGCGGCGAGCGATTGGTTAGCGTTTTATTTTGGTCAGCACTACACGTTCAATGAAGACCTCGGGCGGCGATGTAAATATGTTTTGCTCCCCAAAGTGTGTACAAGGTGCGCAGTGACAATTGGAAATGGTATTGAAGGCACGCGACCGTCGGTTGGTAAAATACGTGCGTTAGATTCACTTATTCAGTCTAATCGTTTTGCCAACGTCTTTTATCTGTTTCGACAAATGACATGGTCGAGTCTATTGGTAACCTTAGCTAGACTGAACGTACGGAGTGTCCGGGCTTTAAATAAATTTGCTTCGTTTATGTGAATGAATAACTGTTTTCTCTTTTTGGTGCTCGGTGCTATGCAAAAATCGCTTATATGTTATGGTAGCGTAGTGTGGCGGCGTTTTGCACGCTGTCTCGGTATTGCATTCGCTGTGCACACACGGTAGGTGTTCAGATGGAATGTGTCGAATCGTATTTCCGATCGATATGATGGATTTACTTTGCTGCAGTGTTAATTATATTTTCCTGATTTAAACTGGTTCTTCCTTGATCTTAGCCTAAGTTCAAATTTGAGGGTGCAGACCGACTTAGCGTCGTAACATCCGTATTGCACAGAAAGAAATTAGTACTTTGAAAGAAAAACAAGGATACGAGGCGGCTCGGTGTTATAGAAGTAATGAGTGTACGAAGGATGCCATCGTACGTTTTTTTCATGTTGAACGCTCCGCATCGCTGGGAAACGCTCAAGGTACCAGCGAAGACAACGAGCTGGCCTGAAATTTCCATGAGCGGAAAACGAGCGCCACTTTTGTCATGCGCTTTCATTTCGATATGGCGCAAAATGCGCGCGAAATAGTAACAAGTAAGGCAACAAAATTTAGATGTTGGGTCTGGAACACCGCCAGACTCAGCCGTGTTGGGGGCATCTCTCGCGAGTCAATACGTCAAAGGTATTGCGCGTCGAACTGTAGGTGTGAGTAATCCATTTGAGCGAAACCTTGATTTCGCAAAACTATTGTGCGTTAGAAATATTCGTCTTGTCCTGTGCGGAAGTTACTTCGTGATAATGGTTTTGTCCGGTTCGACATTCTGACAACATACATTTACACTTTTGTGAGCTGCTTGGAGACGTCTTCGGGATAATCCGCTTAGAGTGGTTCATTGGTAAATCCTGCTTGGGTTCAGCCTGAGCACGCAAACTCTGGACACAATAAAACGATGTGGCGTAGAAATAAAAGCTTCTGAGAATGTTAGTATTTTTGTTGTTGTTAGTTTTTCGTTGTTGTTGTTTTGTACTTGTAACTTTTGTTATTGCTTGGGACCGATAGGCCCTGTTGGGAAGAACATATCAGAAATAGTTCAGTGCTATATCTTGAAGACATTGCCAGATAACAACTCACAAATATTTTGTAAAAATGTCAAAGTTGCCTTGTTTGATTATTTCGAAGTGCTGTATTTTGCATGGAGACAAAATAGTGCAACATGTTGTTAATAGAACACCACGTGATATAGTGTAAAATATTTTCCTCGAGAAAAAACAACAGTTTTCTTTTAATTGCACGCTGAAGTTGGAGAACTTTTCACATTGATGCACGTTTGAAACGTTGTAAATATTTTCAGTTATAAACTCGAGTAAAAACAAATATGTTTAGATGATTTACCGTTCCGGGAAGAAGATACGAAAAAAAATTTCAATGCTCTATCTTGAACACATTACGAGATATGCACTCGCAAATATCGGATACAAATATCAAAGTAGCCAAGATGGCGCACTTTTTGACGCGTGATATACAACTTTCAGAACTCTATAAATATAATATTAGTGGATAAAATCACTATACGCTACTATTTCTACGAAACATTTTTATTTTCTGCTTATTACGTGCCATCAAACTTTACACAAAAGGGCAAAGTCCAAAAACCGGGGTCCCCGCCGTGAAACGGTCTTCATTTTGTTTCTTTCGAAATACATTTTTCTCTCAGAAACATTGGTGATTACGTTCCCTCCACACATTAGCGAGCAACATAAAATTAGGAAGGAAAACAAAAATGGGTGATCTTATCTGAAGAGACCCAGAATCGGTTATTTTATATATTGCGGAAATGCAGAATCAGAATGACTGGCTAATAGCCTTTTGTAAGCTGCCATCTTTGCTACTGGGCTGTGGAACGGTTCTGAGCATGCGCGATATCTCTCCACTATGAAATATTGTATGCCGCGCCTGCGTCCTCAACCCACCTACTCGGCCCTTTCGCCTGGGTGATAAGCGTTCGTCAGCTTTTCTGTTCCAGCCTTGACAGTAGCACAGAAAAGCTTACGCCGAGTATGCAGGTTATTCACGTGCTAAGTCATCACCCACAAATATGGCCGCCGAACGAAAGCAGAACCTTCATTTGTGAGCTTTATGAAAAAGAAAAGGAAGTCAAAGCAAAAATGTAAATTTGGGGGTTTGCGTGCCAAACCAACGAAGGGCATCTGGCACGCCCGAGCGGAGGACTGAGGATTAATTTAGACCACCTGGAGATCTTTTGACGTGCAACCCAAATCTGAGTTACATGGCGCTTTCCACAATAAGCCTCAGTAAAATTGCGGGCACCTCGGCCGGGATAGTACATATTATTATGCGTGTGAAAGTATGTCACTTTTAAGTTTATGTCTAGGTAAACCTTTAGTCTAACTTTGCGCGCAATAGTACATAGCAGTAACAGCGCAGTGTACATCATAACTGCATACTTCGGAGCACAGTTAGCACGAGGAAGCAATCACCAGTTTTTCCTGACTTTTGTCAATTCAAATATTGCCATCAAAACTACTATACCTGTTTTCACCCCAAGAACCGTAGGAAAAAAGTCCGGCTTCTCGCGGATGATTACTAATTTTCACCTTTAGGTGGAGATTTAAGATATATTTAGTAGCATTTTGGAGTGGATACACGTTATCTTATCAAGGAGTACACGTTTCAAACGCCAAAAGCATCGCCTGTGCCTCCGACAATCAAATCTGGCGAGAACTATTTCGCGCGGCGTATGAACAATGCGCAAAACCTACTTTTTTCTTGAAGTGAAAACGGGTATAGTACGGTGAGAGGTGCTCATTTGGAGCTCCAAGTGCTCGCGTAAAACAGGCGATATGTCGGGGAACTGCGATGTTCAAATATGCGCGCACGCTCTTCAGTGACTACGAGCAATTCTGGACAAAAGTTAAAACTCACCCATGCCTTGCTTACACTTCTGAACCATCAGAACAACATAGGGTTCGTTTAGCAGCAAGGAAGTTATTTCGGCAGAGGAGTAGTTTGCAGGCTGTAACCTGCATGGGCTATCCAGACGCCGACATTAGAAAGCCCTGCCAGGCCCCTTACATGCCCAGTTCCAACGTCACGAGCCCTCAAATGCTATATTTGTGTGAAATAGCATGTAAGGGACAATATGCTTCTGATTATTCAACCGACATAAATAATAAAGACTAAATTTAGATTGGTCCAGTTCTTTTGCTGGGATGTTTTGTTGTTCTTCAAATTGCGCCAGTGTCCATAGGTAACGAAAACTTTTCTGTCCTATAGGCTATAGTCAACTGATCCACGGCAGGTGAAAATCAAATAGTGAGATAGAGTATAGAAAGAACGCACTGTTATCACAGGTACTCCAGATGTAGGTTCACCGTAGTCATTGACTTTTGTCTTGGTACACAAAAAGAGCCTAAATAAATCAAATAGTGAGATAGAGTATAGAAAGAACGCACTGTTATCACAGGTACTCCAGATGTAGGTTCACCGTAGTCATTGACTTTTGTCTTGGTACACAAAAAGAGCCTAAATAAGACTAATAGACTATTCCAAAAGCGGTTGAAATTTTGGTCAAATCGTATGAAAACTTTCAAAAGAGAGACAAACTTTTCGCTTTAAAGTTAAAATAAGCTAATCCCGGTAAAAGGAATCGCTAAGAAAATCTTTCGGGACTATCGATTACGTGTGTAGCTAGCTCAATTTACGGTAGCAGGTTCAAGTAAACTTTGGGCGCATTTTGTACGACAACCCCACATGAGCGGTACCCAGAACGCTGTGCCCAGCGTTACTTAACATGTTCTGCATGACATCGGATGTCTTACTGCGATCGTGGCGCAGTAAGATCCATTTTGTGCTCGCAAAGTGTGGTGCCGGGTTCGAGTTTGGTCCCTCTGTGTTGGCTCCCTTTTCCTATATTCGCGACTCCAACTAACTATAGGTGGCGCCACTCACTTTCCAAAATGGCGGTTATAGTGAGGGTCGGAGATGCCTGCCGCTGTTTGAGCCTGTCTAGTGTGCTGGCTTTACTGAGCGACACAAATTATTTCTGATAATACGAGGAAGCTAGGGTGTTATGGGCGCAGGTCACCTCTTTATCCTGAAAACAAGAACGGTGTTTAGCGTAATATTTACGCAAGAATGCGCGTTTTAATTCTGGAGCGAAACCGAAACTGACCTCTATTTTTTATTTAATTTCTTGGTATAGGTCTTAATTTTGGATTCTTTCGTACCTCAAGATGTGTCTCACATCGTAATTATTTAGTTAGAGAAGTTGTTCGTGGAAACTTTATTTTGTGACATACATGTCCGATCCAGGCTAATATTTGTAGTTGTTGAAAAAATCAGTGCTGATATTTGTGCGTTCTCGCTGCCTTTTCTCGCTCAGATAATTGTCATGGGAAATGATGAACTGCGGGCCTTTTAATGGGTTTTTGGGTCTTTAGATGATTAATTGGTTTAACATTATTCCCAGCACAGGAATCAGAAAATTCAAATTTTTACAAATGTCCGCAAAACGTATAAATTAATAAACGCTGTTCTCACTGCAACAATCCAAAGACGGAATCCGAGTCAGAGAGCTGAAGTGTGTGTGTGTTTTGTAGCAACGCCTGACGCATAGGACTTTATATTACATCCAGTGTTTGACTGTTTGTTTATCTTGATAAGGATGTCAAAATTTTTCATATGCTAAAAGAAAACAAAATTATACCTTTCTGGATAGACTAATATGGTTAAATGGCGTATTTTCGTGATCTTGGCGTTAATTGGGGGCATACATTGCCGCGATTGGTATTAATAATAATATTAAAATTTAGCTATTGTAATACGTAATTTTTCAAGCGTTGCTTATTATCTAATTTCAAACGCGCGAACGAATATGACAACCAAAAGTGTGCTAATTATCATGACTGGTGCCAATTGAAGCATTTTGAATTACCAAGTACCTACGCAGCACAAGACGTCGAGATGACATCGAAATAAGGTCCTCGACGTTGGGCGACGTCGAAGTCCTTAACAAACTTTTTATCGACGGCATTGGTACGTCCACATGAGAGGTTCCGACAACGTCAAACACGCGGCGTAGTGACAACGTCATAAGCTTCACCTCGACGTCTTCAACAGTAATCGACATCTGTTCGACGTCTTGTATGAGAAGTTCTTTGAACGTCGAGCACGAGACGTCATAAAAATGTTTTGAGCAACACCATGACGTCTTCGCCATTAATCGACGTCGGTTCTAAGTTTTCTCCGGAAAGTTCTCTGAACGTCGAGCACGAGACGTCCCAACAATGTCCTGAGCAACACCTTGACGTCATCGACATTATTCAACGTCAGTTCTACGTTTTTCGGGAGGTTCTTCGGACGTTGAGCGCGAGACGTCCCAAGAATGTCTTAGCAACACGTTGACGTCATTGGCGATAATAGACGTCAGGTCTACGTTTTCTCCGGGAAGTTCTTATAACGTGGAGCGCGAGACGTCCCAACAAGGTCCTGTGCAACACCTTGACGTCATCGACAATATTCGACGTCATTTTTACGTTTCCTTTGGGAGGTTCTTGTAACGTTGAGCGCGAGACGTCCCAACAATCTCTGAGCAACACCTTGGCGTCATTGGCAATAATAGACATCAGTTCTACGTTTTCTCCGGGTGGTTCTTTGAACGTTGAGCGCGAGACGTCCCAATAGTGACTGAGCGAACACCTTGATCACCCTAAACAAGCGCCTTATAGAGCCCGAGGTGCTGTCACATCACTTCTAAAATTTCTCGTCAATGTCAGCATTCTTTATACTGTGCATGCAATCCACATTTCAACCTGGCTGAGCTGCTGAAATCTCTTAAAATATTATCATTCTCGTGAATGTTTTATAGCAGGAATTGATTAAAAAGCCGAGAATTCACAACAACAAAAAACAGGATTTAGCTCGAAGTCAGCGGGGCTGCTAACAGCATTTTTAGCGTTTCTAACTTAATATCAGCGTCTTTGAAGCTGTAAGAGAATGACAATAATGTAAGAGATTTCTGCACCTAAGCCAGGTTGAAGGGTGGACAGTATGCACAGTATCGAAAACGTTGTCATTGGCGAGCAATCTTAAAAGTGATATGACAGGTTTTGGGCACTATAGGACGCTTGTTTAGGGTGACTCCGAATTACACCCAAAACTGTCTAACCATGGAAGTGGCCGAAATTACCGATTACTAGGAAGAACAACGAAAATAATCCCTGGAAAGAGGGACAAACAGAAATCTCCAAACACAGCTAGGTGACTGGTGACTTACACTGTTCCCATGATTCTTGGACAGCGGGCCGGGGCGCTTGACGGATTTAGCAAATGGGCTATTCCGTCCGAATATACATGCTTTCGCGAGCATACCTTCAAACGAGGAAGCCATCAGATTCGGTTGACTCCATCGTTCCACGGTGACCCATGTCGAGACCGGTGTAAATTGACATCCCCTTCAGTCCAGACGTATGCTCGACGTTTTATGGTCGTTAAATGGGACGTTATTACAATGTTGACATGACGTTATCACAGACGTGCGCTCGACATTTTATGTCGTTAAATGGGATATTATTTCATCTTTAATGACGTTTTCAATTGACATCCTGTTCAGTTTAGACGTGTACTCGACGTTTTATGATCGTTAGATGGGACATTATGTCAACATCGATACATCGTTATCACTTGACTTCCCGTCCAATTTAGACGTGCGCTCGACGTTCTAAGGTCGTTAAGTGGGACGTTATGTCGACGTAAAATCCACCCTTTTTTCCAGACATTAGCCTTTCCATATTACGTCGAAGGGACCTGACGTTCAGACTTTCGACGTTCTTTCGACGTGTGGTTCCTGACGTCATCACATTCTTTCGACGTCTTTTCAACGTGTCTGTGCTGCCTGGGTAATAAAATTAAAATAGTCTAAAGTCAATAAAAACATTCTAGCTATTGTGAGAAATCCATGTGAAATTAATTAATTGTGGTTAAAGTACATTTTTCTATCAAAGTCGGGACTTTTAACGATCAGTGAGTCGCCGCCAATATTCCTCCAAACCAAATGCCCAAAAGTAAAAAAAAAAAATAATAATAATTATTAATTTTTTATAACGTTTAGTTACTTTCATTTTTACGCTCCGTCGTTTTTTTCCAATCTCAGCCTTTCCAGTTCGAACGAACGCCTGCTTGCTTGCATGTCTGATAACTGCAGCACGTTTCATTCGCTTTGGAAGCCGGTGAAACAATAGTGAGTTTTAGCATTGCGTATACGAGCGAACGCAAGTACTGTGTGTTTGCGTTAGTTTTGCGTGTTCCTCACTGCGTGTGCGCGGAGCCCAAAATTGTGGTCTTGGATGGCGCATGGCGATGAGGCGCACGCACAACGTGGGGCGCGCAACTCTAACGCAAACGCACACCGCTTGCGTTTGCTTCTATGCGCAATACTAAAACTCTCCAGTAAGGGACAATCCCATACCGGCTGCAGCACTACGTTCGGACAGTGAAGAGTGTTGTTTGCATTCGGAAATTACATTTCGCGAGCCCTGATCGCGAGCAGTTCCGCCGTGCCCGCTGAGCAGGAGAATCGGGAGACCCTCACTAGAGCGCTTCCCGTCTCCGCCGCGGGAGGGCGAGCGTCGAGCTGGAGACGCGAATAGGCCTCAAATAACGCAAGGAACCTTTCATTTTTTCTGAATTTCACTTTTAAGTTTCCACATATCATGAAATGTAGTAATGTGATAAGTTGGTGCGGTTGCTGCATGGTCATTTTTTTATAGGCACTGAAAATAACAGCAAAGACCAGGACAGGCTGAACATGCAAGACGCTTGAAAAGAGCCGGTTGGGTCAGGTTGGGCCAGTTGGTTGGTTTATCCGCGTTTGAAAGGCGCCGAAAAAAACAAGACAAGCTGAGCGATGCAAGGCGCCTGTCAGTTTGTTTCTATGTCCTCTTGGAGCCCAACAAAACACGGGATGTTACGTGTCGCAATGCTTTTATTATTGCGCACAAAAATAAAACGAATTGCGCAATACTTTTTTTACACGAGTGCTATGCAATGAAGCAGAAACTAAGCTAATGTTTGCTGAAATTGTGACTATATCTGTCGGTGCAGCGATCTTAAATCTTATTAAACTGGACTCGGTGATAGTATGCGAGAAAAACCACTGCTCAGGTGGCCGCGTTACATGGCTCAAATATGTACTGATAAGCAAACATTCCTGTTCATCTCCATTTCGCTTCACGCAGATTTAGTTTTTTTCAGAAAAAACGAAACAAAAACATGGACAGTAACACTGACTCCATGATGAGAATTTTTGCCCCGTTTTTCTGCGCGTTTCATACATCCAAGTCTACTCTGGCCACGCTCTGTTTTCCGTCTTTTGACTGATGCACATGATAAAAAATTGTGCACTTTTCGTTAATTATAGCGTTGCTTAAATTACACGCACAAAGGTACACATTAACCTGAAAACCGAATGCAGTGGCTGATGTACGAGTAGTGATCAAACTGTTTCTGCGGTTGACATCATGGGACGTCGCGTTCATGTGGGAGCTGTAAAGGTCGTGTGATCGAAAATGCCCACTCATGACAACCAGAGCACAGCTCTCCAACATTTTTACCCTCAACTACCTCCCCCCCCCCCGCCCTCGCTCAGAAAAAAAAAAAAGGGAGATCATTTAATGGTGCGACTTTTGCCGACGGTGCACGCGCGCAAAAGTACTTGTCAATCGCAGAAGTGTTATTTACAAGATAAAGTATACAGGAGAGTGATTGTCGCTTTAGATGTCATTATAATTGGTTTTAGTAGTGCACTCATACAGTAGCCTAACCACATAATTTTAACGCAACTTTGTGAAAACGACCAGTTCTTTCGTTGACCCGTTCCAGACTGGCAGTTGTTGAAATATTTCAGCAAAGCGAAAACCGCAACTGGTATCGGCGCAGATGATAAAATATACGCAAATCGGAGCCCCTGGGACTTCAACAGTGCCTCCGGTATATGTGTGCGTGTGTCCACCTTGATTAGAGAAGTCATCACAGATACAGTCATGGCAGGGCGGAAAGTCGAAGTGCTTCTGTCGCATTCCAATTAATGCTCGGAGCCTTTATTTTTGGCTGTCGGTATAGGTTAGGTTAGCTCGTACCTCACGCGTGATCCTAAAAACAAACGATTCCGTCAAAGCATTTTATGCTGCACAGTTTACGCCACCTCTGCTTATCGGATATCAATGATACATTACAATAGACTTGAGTAGCTTTTGCTGTGTTACAACTTATAAGCAAATTAGAGAATTAAAAAAAGAAAAGACTATCTTCATCTCCTTCATTAAAACCAGCTCTGCGAGAGCACGGTGACGGTCTCATCTCATATGTTGCGCTGTAGTACAGCATGGCGACACGACTGATTCAGATACTTTGGAGTTACTAGCGCATCGTAAAACCTCTTTGTCATCGGCGGCTTCCTGAACAAGGTCGCGGCTTGACAGTAATATATTATAATGCGCCTACATTGCACTGTTTGCAACAGCAGACTAATATTTCATTATCGACAAGCAACTGTTCCTGAAAAAATTAAATGTAATATGAACGTAATGCCCATAATTTTAGTAATCAGTAATTTGCAATGTGATATAATTAAATTTTAGCGATTTTTAAGAAAGGAATCGGTGATGTAAAATAATTAGTTTTGGAGAGTGCTTTTGCCATCTCTCGCATAGAAAGCTCAAGAGGGGCGACTGTACTAAAGCGATTAACCCTTTCGAGCAGAGATATTCAGTTGAGAAAAATTAACGCAATATTGTAATTACACTCCCAAACTTGACGGGTGATATTGTACTTTAAACTTTTGCTTACGGAAAGGTCAGCAAGGCGGTAAGTTGGGCGAGTTGGTTGAACATCTTCAAACGTGGAAACAGCGCAAAAATTCGACAAGGGACAAGTGAAAGAAGTGCACGGACAAGGCGCTGACTATCAACTAAAGTTTAATTTTCAGGCGAACCAGAAAATAAACACAGGGAGCATAGGAAAGAACCAATCAACACACAAAAAAATATACAACCCAACCGACAAGATTTCTACCACGTCATCACCCTCACACGTGCCTGCCATTCTCCTTGATAAAAAGGACTTCATCATCCCCCATTTCGTAGTAGATATCTTGTCGGTTGGGTTGTATATTTTTTTGTGTCTTGATTGGTTCTTTCCTATGCTCCCTGTGTTTATTTTCTGGTTCGCCTGAAAATTAAACTTTAGTTGATAGTCAGCGCCTTGTCCGTGCACTTCTTTCACCTGTCCCTTGTCGAATTTTTTGCGCTGTTTCCACGTTTGCTTACGGAAAGGTGGAGCTCTAGTCACCGGTGTGGCCACGTGCAATATGACGTCTAAACGTAGCACTGGCCAGTAGTAGGATCTCAAAACGCAAAATAAAAATGCAAGGAACCGGGAAAAAAAAGGCTCTGCTTTGTATTATGGATTTTTGCAGATCTCAATTTTTGAAGTTTCGGTCAAATTTCAGAACAAAAACAACAGTTTGACAGCCCCCAGCACTGTTTATTCCAACGTGTCCGATATAGGCAACACCAGGTGGGTTGGGGTAGAAGCACCGGGCATGTTCAAGTACGCAGGCTGGCATGAGTTCCCATCCCGTAAACACTCCTTGTAAGGCTCGCCGCTTCCTCTCCAAGTACCCAGGGTCTTGCCAAAAGGCCAGATTAATACATCATACTGTCAAGAGCGCCCCCCCCCCTCCCCCGAAACGAAATCCTGGCTACGTGCCTTTCACTGTACATGGACGGCAGAAGCAATCAGATGCTCGGAGTAGCCAAGCAGCCTATAAATATGCTTATCGCAAAAACAAAAGAAAAATTCAGAGACAAGACCGAGAGGCTAGGCTCTGAAACGCTGCGGAAGGAAGAGTTCGGAGTTCGGTTTTGGGCGCTTCTCTGGTATCGCCGGAGGAAAGGGGTCGCTGGGCCTCCCGCCGCAAATCGTCCATTAAGCGCGAAACACATGTACGACGAAACCGTCCGATCCGACGTGCGGACTGCCGGAATGACCTTGGGGGGTGAGGGTTTTCGTAGCACCGGAGAGCGTTGAAAACCCTCGCCTCCGACCGTCGTATTGCGTGGTCGGACGTCGGATCGGACGGTTTCGTCGTACATGTGTTTCGCGCTTTACGCGCTTAGCTTGGCTTATCCGGCCCCGAGATGCAGACACAAAAAAAGTCCCCCCGCCGTCGAGTTAAGAGGGGGAGAGGAGGAAATGGGAAGTGTGGCGAGGGAACTTCTTCCCTGGTTGAAAAATAATCTGCAGGTCGGTCTTTGAGCGCCGCGTGATGGCAAGTTTTGAAACTAGCCCGAATGTCTC
The DNA here is from genome assembly GCA_037355805.1 of Ixodes ricinus. Taxonomy (NCBI): domain Eukaryota; kingdom Metazoa; phylum Arthropoda; class Arachnida; order Ixodida; family Ixodidae; genus Ixodes; species Ixodes ricinus. Next base: position 25,812 of record JAZHYW010003109.1, read on the forward strand.
GGAATCTTGGCCTTGAGATAGACAGAGGCACAGCGCTAACTTGTAACTGAACTGTATTTCCGTAGTCATTTAGTGTCTATAACCGGTGTCAAGAAAAAAATGAACCAATGAAGAAACACGGATGCGCACCGTTAAAAGGCTAAACTATTGTTATATGACTCATCAACAGCAACTGCTCTCCTTCCGTCGAGAAATGGTATTGTTTTTATCTGTCAATGACACAAAGAGAGTGCTGATACACTGCAGTCCCAATCTCTATCTTCCTTGTCCATGTCTTGGTGCGATTTAAATATTATGAATCACCAACTGGCCCAACTTTCCGCCCTTGTCCAACCTAAAATCATTTATCCCAGCCTAGTGCCACTAAGTGTTTCTATCTCACCCTATAGACGCTTTACACACGCGCCAGATTACATCCGCCATTGCTGACCTTCTCTTGTTTCACCGAGATACCGAGCTACTGAAACGGGCGTTGACGAGCCTCTACTAAGGCCAAAGCTTGGGAGAAGGACACTGTAGAATCTCAAATTGAAATAACCTTGCCTAGCTGCCATGGTGAAGGGGAGTAAAGGAATAAGAGGAAACAAAAACTGAGTGTCGGTTATGGCGGCGTCCATGCACAGCTGCAGCAAAGCGTTTATATGAATTTCGTAGTTGTTTTAATAATATTATTCTATTTGCACTTCTTGAGTCACGGGTGTGAGCAGGGGTGTGTGTGTGTGTGGGGGGGGGGGGGGCTGTAGACTAGTTTTTCTGACGAGGCCTCACCATGCCTATACAGGCAGGAGAGATTAATAGCTCCACGCGAGCAGGCGTTTTTTACTTCTTTGATGAGCGCTCGACTAGTGGCTTGCGCGCAACGCAAATTAGTGCTGACATCACGGGCTCGTTTTTGTGAAGCTGGCTGGTAGAGCCCATCAACGCAAACAAACTGCCGTCATCACTTGTCTGGATCACTGTCATGTGAAAAAAAAGAGGGAATGGTTCACAAAGTCATGAACGGTAGGCACTGATAAAAAATAATCAACAGTGAACAAATGAAAACGAAGTGGCAAAGCGCTAGAAAAATTGGGGCCTATTTTTTTACTTGCCTTAGCACGTGTGACTGCCGGACTTGCGTGTGACACACAACGAATAGCCCCCCCGTTTCCCCTAACGTTAGCACTGGTTCGAGTAAAGCCCGCCAGTAAAACGCTGCTCAAAAAAAAAAAAAAAAGCCCGCTTGCGTGGAGTTTTACGTTGAGAATGTGAAGGAGAGCAGGGGACGAGAGGGGACGTCAGAACGCCGAGCTCTGGTTGGAAGGATTGGTGGGTACACTTAAAGCTTGCTGCCTTGGTCTCCACTGCACTCGTCGAATGCCCTATAGGGCGTTCGACAAGTGCAGTGGTGTTTGGCGTTCCGGCGTTTGGCTCTCGCGTTCTATAGAACGCGAGAGCCAAACGCTCGGACCACTCCGTTCCACGGTATACCGCGTTTGTCGAGTGCAGTGGAGACAAAAGCAGCTAGCTTTAGCTCTACCCACTAATCGTTCTAACCAGAGCTCCGCGGTCTGACGTCCCCTCTCCTCCCTCCTCTCCCTCAGTTTCTCGGCGCATAACTTCGATTCTAAGGACAAAAGCTCACCAGACAAGAGCTAACTCATTTGCTCGTAACGCTATGAAGGTCCACGTTTTTATTAATACACCGGACTAATTAAAAGAAAGATTATTTATTTTCGCGGATCTTAACAGAGGCCCCCATTTTATATTCGTGAGGACTCTCGATAGATTTCCTTTACAAACAGATGAAAATCTAATCAACCAACATAGAACCATATCACGTAGTGAGAAAAATTTTGAGGGCACCTAAGCACTTCTTATGAGTTCTGAATGTGAAAGTATGAATGTCGTTCTTCTGCTCCCTTCGATCGTCTGCAGTGTACTGGCGTGGACGGCAATGTTTCGCTGCTGCCCAGGTGGCGGCCGCCGACGATATAGATGCCTCAGGTGTCGTCATATCCATCGGCGTCAAGAAGAGCAGAAACGAAAACGGACGCTGCCCCATCCCCCAGCCTCCGGCGACGACTGGCACGAGAACGGCGGCCGAGAGCACTCCTTTGCAGACGTGCGGGCCGGAGCGCCAGGAAGAGGGCTTCCTAAAGGCACGGCCACATTGGCGTCGCGGAGCCCTGCGGCGCGACGGTCGGCACTGCCGTTTGCCGACCGAAACCAGTTTCGGCTTCAGCGGCGCGACGGGCGGCGCCGCAAAGTCAACCGCTCCTTGCACGGTTCAGAGCGCGCCGCCGCACGCCGCAGAAGAGAGGAGCCAATGGGAGATGGCGTAGATAGTGACGTCGCGATGCCATGGCAACGCTCGAACCGGTTCGCCGCCGCGCGTCTTCCACGTTCCGAAAGACGAGTTTCGTGTCGTCTGCTATCCCCATGTCCCCCCGATGCCTTCCGCAACGGAGCGGTTCCTTGTAACTGTGCGACTGTTTCCCTTTTTATATGACAAGACGCAGCCAGACTACCTAGACGATGACGCTAAGAACAACCGCTGGGAAATTATAGAAGAGGAATTCGGAATTACAAGTGAGTTTCTCCGTGGCACTGGTTGCATGTCGTCTGTGTTGTGACGGATGTTTTGTTGATTTGGTGACACTTTCGAAAGCATGCCTTCATCTCTGGCGCGCCGGCGGCCAGGGCAGCAACGCACTGACCTGTCCTTCGGTGTTTCGGTAGAACCAACTCCGCCGAACCCAAAACCTGCGCCTCCTTCCCTTCAGAGCGCGACGACGTCGCAAGATCAACGAGCAGGCTAGGATAATCACATATTCACGCTCATCACCAGGTCATCATGGACTCCTACCATGTAGGCAGCGAGGGCGGTTTCGATGCTCATATATGCGAAAGGTGAGAGCCGAAACGGAAGAATCTAACGAAGAGCAGACGACGAAAGAGCGGGAAATCCGACGGGACGCGCGATCGCGAGATCCAGTGCTGTCACGTGACGCCCGGAAAACGGAGGCCAATGTGGACTCCTCGCGTTGGGACGCCAGACGGCGGTGCCGCCCGGCGGCGCCGTTTACGCTAGTGTGGTCAGGCCTTTAAGAGGTGGTCACTGGGACATTCTTTCACGTTTGTCGTGTTTGCAGCAGTACGCTGCCGGCTCCTGGGAATTTCTTTCGCGGTTGTAGACGCCGCCGGCTCCTGGGAATTTGTTCGTGGTTACAGACGCCGCCAGCTTGTCACGTTGTTCGCGGTTACAAACGCCACCGACTCCGCTCCATAGGACAGTTGTTGCGATAGGCCTTGATCAAGGCCACATCCTTCCTTCGTCCCCCTTCTTTGTCCACCCGGCGGGGTTGAGCCATCCCATTGAAAGTCAGCGACCGGCCGTCTGAGCCGTTAACGACCGGTAACATCGCCCGGCGCCGTGTTGACGGTCGGCACACGTGGATGCGAAGCTGAGCCGGACTCTTCTTTCTGGGATTCCGTTGGCCTGAGGCGGGGGTCAGTCGACGCAGGAAACGGATGGATTACCGGGCGAAGATTCTGGGTGACGGCGCAGCTGCGGGGCTTCCGTAAGGGTGCGTTCGGCTCGGGTTTGTCGTCTGACGCCACTTGCGGATTATCCCACTTTTCCCTTTCCTGAGCCACGACGCCGCCTTATGGTACGTTTACACCTGAGAAGAAATCCGCTGCCACAGGAGGGGAACCGCTCCCGGCGGCGGCGGCGACGAGCGGGTTGCGTTTACATCTAGTTCCTTCGAGCGGCGGCGCCGGCGCCGGTTCTCGTAACATCCCGTCAAATATGACGTGAAGGCGCGAGAGCTCCCACCTTGGCTGTCTCTCCCGGACGTTGCTGCTCCCAGAAGAACGCGTACTCATGACGTAGGCAGCGTCGCGCTGCGCAAGAATGTCACTTCCGGTCAGCGAAACGCCTCGTTCGGCGGCAGAAATAGGTACCGACCTGGACCTACACGGCTCGCCGCAGCGTTTTTCGCCCAGCGTTTCGCCCCAGCGGCAAAAGCTGGGCGGATTCGCTGGCGGATCCGCAAGTGTAAACGTGCCATTATGGAGGATCATCACCATCACGGCCAACGTCTCACGGGCTGACAGTGGACCCTTCGTCATCGACTCCTCGACGCGCCTTATCGAGAGCGACAGAGCCCCGGCGCCGGAATGTGAAGCCCGTCCGCCACTGCAGTGTGTGTGTGTGTGTGTGTGTGTGTGTGTGTGTGTGTGTGTGTGTGTGTGTGTGTGTGTGTGTGTGTGTGATGTGTGTGCGCGCGTGCGTGCGTCCGTGCTCTAGGGGATGAGTGGAGGTGGGGCCTGGCCAGGTGAGGGTTGTTGGCAGTTCGGCCACCCTTCGCTGCCAACCACCGGGGTACCCAACAGCGGCCTGATACAAGGAGCGAACAAGAGGTCACAGAGTGTGCTCTCGAATGATGTACATTTCATTTGTACATATGTATTAAACAGAGTTTATCGCGACAGACTCCCCGTCTCGTGACGTTCCTGCCCGGAGTCGGCCTCCGGTCCCTTTCCTGGTCTGGCCCTGCTTGATATGCCTGGAGAACTCCTCGGTCGCAACACAGTTAATGCTTTCGCATTAAAATTATTATATAGTACCTTTCGCTGCAAAACAATAAACAACAACAACAACAGGCGCATGCAAAACAACAACAAAAAATGCAGTGTAAATAAACTATGCATTGTTATACGCTCATTATCCGCCCAGATGTAGCGCTAGCGGTCCGAAACCAATGCCAAACTTTCAAAACTGACCGGTATTCCAGATTCGGCTGTATTCCATACATTCCAGGTTTGGCTGCTATTTTCCCATTGCAAATGTCAGCAAATCTTTATAACTTTTGAATGAGATAACGGATCGTTTTGCACCTTTGGCATCTGGTTCGGACCGCTGGCCCATTTGGGTGGAAAATGAACGTTCGGCGATGCGTCGTTTTTTTTTCGTTGATAAAAGCCCTTTAATTTTAATGCGAAAGCAATAACTCTCTTATGAAGCGAAGCCGGCGTTGTCTGTAACCACGAGAAATGGTCCCTGAAGTACCATCCACTGAGTGTAACCGCAGCTAATTTTCCATTAGCTGAGCGAAACGGCAGCTAAATTCAAGTCCTCAAGGACGCGCCTCAGAAATGAAACAGAAAGAAAAACATGGCAACGCAGATGCTTCGTCACGAGAGCTGGCGGGGGCGCTCAAGGTCAAAGCGGACGCACCTCAGAAATAAAGCACAAAGAAAAGCACAGCAACGCAGATGCTTCGCCACGGATAGCTGACGGGGGCGCTCACAGGTCAAAGCGGACGCGCCTCAGAAATAAAGCACAAAGAAAAGCACAGTAACGCAGATGCTTCGCCACGGAAGCTGATGGGGGCGCTCAAGGTCAAAGCGGACGCGCCTCAGAAATAAAGCACAAAGAAAAGCACAGTAACGCAGATGCTTCGTCACGGAAGCCGGCGGGGGCGCTCAAGGTCAAAGCGGACGCGCCTCAGAAATAAAGCACAAAGAAAACACAGTAACGCAGAGGCTTCGTCACGGAAGCCGACGTGGGCGCTGAAGGTCAAAGCGGACGCGCCTCAGAAATAAAGACAGAAAGAAAAGCACAGCAACGCAGATGCTTCGTCACGGAAGCCGACGTGGGCGCTCAAGGTCAAAGCGGACGCGCCTCAGAAATAAAGCAGAAAGAAAAGCACAGCTACGCAGATGCTTCGTCACGGAAGCCGACGGGGCGCTCAAGGTCAAAGCGGACGCGCCTCAGAAATGAAACACAAAGAAAACACAGTAACGCAGATGCTTCGTCACGGATAGCCGGCGGGGGCGCTCAAGGTCGAAGCGGACGCGCCTCAGAAATAAAACACAAAGAAAATCACAGCAACGCAGATGCTTCGTCACGGAAGCTGGCGGGGGCGCTCAAGGTCAAAGCGGACGCGCCTCAGAAATAAAACACAAAGAAAAGCACAGCAACGCAGATGCTTCGTCACGGAAGCCGACGGGGCGCTCAAGGTCAAAGCGGACGCACCTCAGAAATAAAGCACAAAGAAAAGCACAGCAACGCAGATGCTTCGCCACAGGATAGCCGAGTGGGGGCGCTCAAGGTCAAAGCGGACGCGCCTCAGAAATAAAACACAAAGAAAACCACAGCAACGCAGATGCTTCGTCACGGAAGATGGCGGGGCGCGCTCAAGGTCGAAAGCGGACGCGCCTCAGAAATAAAACACAAAGAAAATCACAGCAACGCAGATGCTTCGTCACGGATAGCCGGCGGGGGCGCTCAAGGTCAAAGCGGACGCGCCTCAGAAATAAAACACAAAAAAATCACAGCAACGCAGATGCTTCGTCACGGAAGCTGGCGGGGGCGCTCAAGGTCAAAGCGGACGCGCCTCAGAAATAAAACAGAAAGAAAATCACAGCAACGCAGATGCTTCGTCACGGAAGCCGGCGGGGGCGCTCAAGGTCAAAGCGGACGCACCTCAGAAATAAAACACAAAGAAAACCACAGCAACGCAGATGCTTCGTCACGGAAGCGTGGCGGGGGCGCTCAAGGTCAAAGCGGACGCGCCTCAGAAATAAAACAAAGAAAATCACAGCAACGCAGATGCTTCGTCACAGAAGACGGCGGGGGCGCTCAAGGTCAAAGCGGACGCGCCTCAGAAATAAAACACAAAGAAAATCACAGCAACGCAGATGCTTCGTCACGGAAGCCGGCGGGGGCGCTCAAGGTCAAAGCGGACGCGCCTCAGAAATAAAACAGAAAGAAAATCACAGCAACGCAGATGCTTCGTCACGGAAGCCGGCGGGGGCGCTCAAGGTCAAAGCGGACGCGCCTCAGAAATAAAACACAAAGAAAACCACAGCAACGCAGATTCTTCGTCACGGAAGCCGGCGGGTGCGCTCAAAGTCGAAGCGGACGCGCCTCAGAAATAAAAGCACAAAGAAAATCACAGCAACGCAGATGACTTCGTCACGGAAGCCGGCGGATGCGCTCAAAGTCAAAGCGGACGCGCCTCAGAAATAAAACACAAAGAAAACCACAGCAACGCAGATGCTTCGTCACGGAAGCCGGCGGATGCGCTCAAAGTCAAAGCGGACGCGCCTCAGAAATAAAGCACAAAGAAAAGCACAGCAACGCAGATGCTTCGTCACGGAAGCTGGCGGAGGCGCTCAAAGTCAAAGCGGACGCGCCTCAGAAATAAAACAAAAAGAAAACCACAGCAACGCAGATGCTTCGCCACGGAAGCCGGCGGGTGCGCTCAAAGTCAAAGCGGACGCGCCTCAGAAATAAAACACAAAGAAAACCACAGCAACGCAGATGCTTCGCTCACGGAAGCCGGCGGGTGCGCTCAAAGTCAAAGCGGACGCGCCTCAGAAATAAAACACAAAGAAAACCACAGCAACGCAGATGCTTCGTCACGGAAGCCGACGGGTGCGCTCAAAGTCAAAGCGGACGCGCCTCAGAAATAAAACAGAAAGAAAAGCACAGCAACGCAGATGCTTCGCCACGGAAGCCGACGGGGCGCTCAAGGTCAAAGCGGACGCGCCTCAGAAATAAAGCAGAAAGAAAAACACAGCAACGCAGATGCTTCGCCACGGAAGCCGACGGGTGCGCTCAAGGTCAAAGCGGACGCACCTCAGAAATAAAGCACAAAGAAAAGCACAGTAACGCAGATGCTTCGCCACGGAAGCCGACGGAGGCGCTCAAGGTCAAAGCGGACGCGCCTCAGAAATAAAGCACAAAGAAAACCACAGCAACGCAGATGCTTTGCCACGGAAGCCGATGGGGGCGCTCAAGGTCAAAGCGGACGCGCCTCAGAAATAAAGCACAAAGAAAACCACAGTAACGCAGATGCTTCGCCACGGAAGCCGACGGGGGCGCTCAAGGTCAAAGCGGACGCGCCTCAGAAATAAAGCAGAAAGAAAAGCACAGTAACGCAGATGCTTCGCCACGGAAGCCGACGGAGGCGCTCAAGGTCAAAGCGGACGCGCCTCAGAAATAAAACACAAAGAAAACCACAGTAACGCAGATGCTTCGCCACGGAAGCCGACGGGGGCGCTCGAGGTCGAAGCGGACGCGCCTCAGAAATAAAGCACAAAGAAAAGCACAGTAACGCAGATGCTTCGCCACGGAAGCCGACGGAGGCGCTGAAGGTCAAAGCGGACGCGCCTCAGAAATAAAGCAGAAAGAAAAGCACAGTAACGCAGATGCTTCGCCACGGAAGCCGACGGGGCGCTCAAGGTCAAAGCGGACGCGCCTCAGAAATAAAGCAGAAAGAAAAGCACAGCAACGCAGATGCTTCGTCACGGAAGCCGACGGGGGCGCTCAAGGTCAAAGCGGACGCGCCTCAGAAATAAAGCAGAAAGAAAAGCACAGTAACGCAGATGCTTCGCCACGGAAGCCGACGGGGCGCTCAAGGTCAAAGCGGACGCGCCTCAGAAACAAAACACAAAGAAAAGCACAGTAACGCAGATGCTTCGCCACGGAAGCCGACGGGGCGCTCGAGGTCGAAGCGGACGCGCCTCAGAAATAAAGCACAAAGAAAACACAGTAACGCAGATGCTTCGCCACGGAAGCCGACGGGGGCGCTGAAGGTCAAAGCGGACGCGCCTCAGAAATAAAGCAGAAAGAAAAGCACCGTAACGCAGATGCTTCGCCACGGAAGCCGACGGGGGCGCTGAAGGTCAAAGCGGACGCGCCTCAGAAATAAAGAAGAACGAAAAGCACAGTAACGCAGATGCTTCGCCACGGAAGCCGACGGGGCGCTCAAGGTCAAAGCGGACGCGCCTCAGAAATAAAACACAAAGAAAAGCACAGCAACGCAGGTGCATCGTCACGGAAGCCGTGGAGCCGGCGGGGTTCGCCGCGCCTGCGCAGTGGGAGAGCGTGATGTCACTGCCGGAGTGCCGTGTGCGATAGGAAGACATGGGGCGTTGCTTGTAGAAATTCACTGCGTGTAGGGATGCTTTCGTATTCCTACATGTAAGCAGTCATAAGTTTTGTTTTGATAATGCAGTTAATGCATTTGCAATAATGCGTTTGCTCTACTGACGTCTAACTCCTGCTAAGCTCGGTTGGTAGAGCGCTCCACTGAAAATGGAGAGGTCACTGTTTCGATACCAGCACCAGGCGGATTTTTTTTGGTCGCGCAACAGTCATTTTGTTGTAGTTGGAGATTTGTTTTTGTCTGTTGTTCACCTTGTTCTCCTTCTCCAGGGATTATTTTCGTCGTCCTGTATGAAGCTCAAACTTTGAACTAATGTGCATTGAGCAGGAGCTCAAACCTGGACACGGAGAAAATTTCGGCTAGGAATTCAACCGCTGTGATTGGCCAGCGCCAAGTTCAAGCGCGGCGTCGACCAATCTCGGCCGCCGAACTCCTCGCTGACCTTTTCGCCAAGTGTCCGGATTAGAGCGCCAAGTCAGTTTTACCATGTGAAATTCCAAGGTGTAGTTTTCTTTCTGTAAAAAATGAGAGCAAATCACTTGCCAAAGTCAAGGTTAGGGGAATTCGCAGACGACCGAGTAGGCGACGCTATTTGCTTGTGGCACCATCTCCTGATAGGCGTAGTAAGCAGACGACGCACTCTGTTGTCTGCTCGCTGCGCCTATCGCGAGATGGCGCCACAAGAAAATAGCGTCGCCTACTCGGTCGTCTGCAAACGCGCCTAAACTTGACTTTGGCAAGTTTTAATACGAAAGCAATAAACGTCTCTGGAGTGAAGCCGGGCAAGAACGGCACATCAATTCTCATTGGCTGACCGAAACGGCACTAAATACCCATTGGGAAAGCGAAACGGCGGCACCTCAATTCCCATTCCCAATAAAACACAAAGGAAAGCACAGCAACTCAGATGCTTCGTCACTGAAGCCGGCGGGTGCACTCAAGACAAAAGCGGACGCGCCTAAGAAATAAAACAAAAAGAAAAGCACAGCAACGCAATGCTTCGTCACAGATGCCGTCGTGAAGCAGGCGGGGTTCGCCGCGCCTGCGCAGTTGGGGAGCGTGATGTCACCGCCGGAGCGCTGTGTGCGAAGGGAAGCCGTGACGCGCTGCTTGTAGGAATGCGCTGCTTATAGGAATGCTTTCACATTCCTACACGTAAGCAGTCTTAAGTGTCTTGATTTTTTTTTTGCTCTCATATTTTAAAGAAAAAGAACGACGCCTTAACATTTCACACGCTAAAATTGACCAGCTCAGTACCCATTTGGGGAAAGTTTGAGTTTTTTACGTGCAGGCGCCGAATTTTCTGGCTCGTTTGACAGCGGAAGGTTCGTTTGAGAGAGCGTACACATAAAAGTCAATTAATAAATTCACGAGCCTAGACAGCCAGTAGAATACACGTCTAAAATAGCTTTTAATAAAAACAGAAAAATAAATAAACGAGGTTACATGCGGTCAGGTGATAATCTACTACTCAATTGAACACTTTCAAAATAAAAACACAATTGAACAAACAGACACGCGACCGTAATAATAATCCTTCTTCGCGTTATTCTTGAACGTAAGAAGTTAGAGCTCTCAATTCGCTGGTGCTATTTTTATTTCGGTCGAAAGCAGGAGACATGAAAATCATCTGGTTCAGTTGCTACACAGTAATCAGTGGGTTCGCGGTAAGCAGAGGGTTTATTTTCAGATTATAACGAAGCAGCTGCGAAGGAGCGTGTCGTAGCGGCGTCACCTATGCAAAAAAAGGGTGTCGATTTTTGGGTACTGGGTAGGCGGCGCCGAACGCGGGGCGGTTGACTGTAAGGCGGGCTTCGTGCTGGCGCCTGAACGCCGACCCGAGAGCTTGGTGAAGGCATGCAACGCGAGGGCGAAGAGCGTGGCCACCGCGAGACCTTTCACGACGTAGCTGATCGGGAAGTGCTCAACGACGATGGACTTGATCAGCGGCAGCCAAGTTCGGCTCGCATAGTCGATCACGGAACCGTGGTGCTTGCCCAGCTGTTTCTTGTGGGGGCGCGTAGACATCCTAGATCGCCTTGTTTCACTGCACGTCAAAAGAAACAATCACAAACGACCACACAAAGTTTGCTGCGATTGACAACGGCAGCCGTTGCGTTGTTGGAAGATGTGCTTTGAGATATACTTCTTTTAGTCGATGTGCTTTGGCTATTTGCTTTCGTAAGAGATGTGCTTAGGATATTTGCTTTTGCAGGAGATGTGCGAAAGACGCCGCCCTTCGTGGGTGACTCCCCGGGTCCTGCGCCCTTCGCTATTTTCGTGACGCCGCGGCCTTCCATCTACTCTGATCAGCGCGAGGCGCTTCCCGCTCCTCACACAAAGAGTTTGGAGGAATAACTTTAATTGTTTTAGGTAGCAGTTATAAAAGAAACTGACTATTTTTGAAATTAATAAAATTACTTGCAAGGTTTACACTTTTTACAACTCGGTTTCCGAGCTTACTGCTACTTATAGACCGTTTCATTTCAGTAGTTGCCTCACCGGCGGATAGAGGGCGCTGACGTACTCGGCGCCATTAGGTTGCTTCAATTTGGTTGGTTTCGGTTTCAACGTGAACGCGGCTATGTTGCTGTTTTACGTTGTTTTTGCTTAATTTTGCGATAGGATTATTTTTCTTGTAGCACAAAACCAATGAGACAGTGGTATTGAGCCACTTTGAGGACTACGAGGTGTTTTTGAACCTTAATTGCGGGATATTTGTTTTTCAAAATCCCTTGGTTAACTGATTATGGTCGCAAAAGTAACAGCTCAAGTAGGGAATCCACACAAACACACGTCCCCACAGGCCACAAAAACAATCACACTTAGGGACACAATCACAGCAGACAAAACACTCACACAGCACTGACTTACAACTCAATCTATATATGGTCGGTTGCGAAACGCCCGACTGATGTAGACGGAAGATTACCATCGTCTACGGCCGTACCCGATGACATCAGTTTCCAGGAAAGGAAACTAATGAGACTAACACGTGAATGTAAAGAAGCATATCGACAACTTGATTAGCACTGTGTTGAATCGGCCAGAACAGTTGAACTCGCGGGTTTACTACTCAGTGTTTGGTTTTCGTGGACACTCAACATTTAGTGAACTTCGCAGACTAAAAACATACGAGGGGCGTTCATAAAGTTCGTATTATCGGCACAAAAAAATTAAGAAAGCAGAACAAAACAGGCATCAACAAAAGCGCTCGTCCCTCTAGTTTCCGCACAGTGTACACATTGCGTGCTATAGTAGCGCAGAACGCCGCTAGGGAGTCGAAACCAAAATGGCACCACCCGTCGGTGCCAAGCACATGCAGTGATCCGTTTCTTCCATTTGAAGGGAAGCAATGCCAAGGATATTCATTCCTATCTGGGAGCGTTGTTCTGGGACAACGCCCAAGTTTATGAAAATGTGGTTAAATGGCGCTGACGCTTCCAGTGTGGCCAAACAATAGGAAAGCATTTTAAGGGCGACGACCAAGTGATTGCTGAAGTGGAGCGATTCTTGAACACTCAAAACGAGGAGTTCTATAACGATGGCCTCCGGCATGTGGTCCATCACTGGAAAAAGTGGGTAACTTTTGGTTGCGAACATGTAGAGAAAGTCTCAACTCCTACTCGAGTTTGGTTGCTGAATCTCTATTCCTTCGTGACAATGATACGAACTTTATGAACGCCCCTCGTATCGTGTAACGACGCAGATAATTGATATAAACAAAAAGTATCGTCTCAGCCTCTTTTTTTTTTAAATTCAGTACTCGAATATGTTTCGACAGGCCGACTAGGGAATTTCTTAAATTATCAACCCTGCTAAAGTACTCATAACCAGCATTTCGCGATATTGGCCCTAGGAAATAAATTATTTTTGCATGAATATTTGCTGACTCAAGATATGATATAAGTGACAGGCCCGTCAAATTAAATCTGGCATTTGTCTTTCGTGAAATTGGCCAAATAAAATTAAAGGGCGCAGGAGGAGAAATATCTCGGAAAGTTTGGCTGAATTCTAGCGCTAGTCACCACTTCACGGACCTGTGTGAACAAATATTTATTTGTTTGAACAGATTCGCTTTGTAAATTTCAGCGTCGCCAGCCACCAAAAGTAAACCTCTATTCGCCATCGACAATCCTGAACTCAAGTAATTGTTATGCAGACGGCTTTTTTCTTTTTTTTTTGTCAAATATTGCGGATTTTAGATACTGGCAAAAGTTAAAGCGGCGTACGCAAAAAAAAAGCGTCGTTATTGTTGCGCATGCGCCGAATGCAAACCGCGTTTTGGATTTGCAAATAGAAACGACGTTATTTCCTTTGTGCACGCTATTCAAAAGCTCTTTGGCAATTTCTTACGCGGGAAGTCCCAACCTTTGTGTTAAAATAAATTAAGTGGATGGCACTAGTTATCTAAATATAATCAACAAATCACTTAAACGACTCTCGAAATGGGAGCGCGAGCACGGTATACAATCTCTTAAAGCCCATAAGTAAACCGACCAACCCAATGTTTACGTCGCAAGAAAAGATTCAGAACCTTATACATATGTAGGAGTGATTTGATGAACAAACAAATCGCCTGATGTTGAGGTACGATTACTTCTAGCCTCAAATAAAACACAAGTTGAACGTTCGTTGCCTATTTCCTCCGCCAGTTTCCTCACATAATCAAAAGAAACTGTTTTCGATATATTATGAATACAAAGAACTATACTTTCAGGAAATATACAGATAGCTCTCCTTGCGGTCCTTCCGATCCAAAATGCGCGATATAGATAAGCGCGCTTCTACTGAGAATGTTCCGACACTATAAGTAAACAAACCTCAGTTGTCATAAGGACCTTGGAACCCTCGTGATGTCTTAGTCGTGGACTAGACGTATCGGACTACACTGTACGAAGTAAAGCAAGAAAGCGCGGCGAAACGCGGCGAAAAACACGAATAGAACGCATCCCCCAAGGCGCGGAGGGAAGAGCGGAGCAGCAACTTGAAGCAGCCTAATGGCTGCCGCGTCACGTGATTCCAAGATGGCAGCGCCCATGCGGAGGAGGATGAAAAGGTCTATACCGATGTTACACGGCTACCCTTAACTGCTGTTGCGCATCACCCCAGTTACCACACTATACTGTCGGATAGTTATTTCGGAGGTAATGAAGAGCGCGCATGTACAACTTTAATGGGCGCTCAAGATGCGGAAGCGAATAATTGATTAACTGATTGATTGATTGGGCGCTAATGCGACATCAGCATCCAAGGCTATAATGCGCCAAGAGCCTGAACTATTGCAGTATAAGGGTTAAAAAGAGGAAAGAGCTATAGTAGCCGGTGATGTGATAAAACTATGAAGATGCACGTGTATAAATGTAAAATATATGGTCATGAGTTCTTGGTTAAAAATAAAATAACAGTCGGTGTATTAGGCCGATATCAGTAAGAAACTTGTATATGCTTTTGTGTGGAAGGTGTGGTTTATCACGTAGAAGCAAGGCTAGGTTCAGTGAGGACATGTTCTTTATATAGTTGCGAGAAGTGTTTGTGACGGTATTAATCAAACATATAGCATTTAATTAAGATGCCTTACATTAAGTGCCCAACCATTGTCAAAAACGGTAAATAAACATTGAATTGAATGTGCGTAATGCTCAGAGTTGTGCTACACACTGGTGGGAAGGATGCTTACACACTGGAGCATTCTCCCCACTCAAGGGGTGCCCATGAGTGAGGCGCGTATGACCAATTCGTAACCGGCACAGGACCACTTCATAGAAGCGCTCTCGATGCCAGGCACTCTCCCATTTACTTATGTAAGGTTTTACAGCACGTAATTTGTTGCGCGTTTCAGTATTACACTGCAGTTGTCCACTTTAACCGAATGCACCGCTTCAAGATATGTGAGAGTCTTTATAAGGTATTTTATGTAAGTGCACTTGTCTCTCGTTGGCAGAACGTGCTGCAGAATCGGCCGCTTCATTTGCCGGGATGCCGACATGACTAATCGCCCAGCATAAAGTTACGTGAACGTTGCTCTGTGCGGCTCAAATAATATTGTTTTGCGATTGAAAACTAGCGGGTTTGTTACATGTTTCAGCGACATGGCTGCTTTTAAAGAACTCAAAAGGGTCAATGTATACTACTCAGAGGTGAAGTCTTTTCTTGTTGATGTAATCGACCGCCACTAGCAGACCACACAGCTCTGCCGTGAGTATGGTGTCAGTTGATCCTCCTTACTCGCTTAAAGGATGGTTCGATCATAGCACAGCCTACAGTGGAGTCGTTCTTTGGTTCCATCGTGCATATAAACTTGCATACTCTTTATACTTGCGTTGAAGTTCCAAAACAATCCTGCTTCATGGCTTCCTTTGGAACATCATGTTTTACGATGTTTAGTAAGAATTAAGTCACAGTGAATGTTGTAGTTGTCCCATGGGGCAATATGTGAAGGGTATTGGACCACTGGAGCCTTTGCATCCATCCCAACAGACTCTGCTGAACTATAATTTCTAAATAAAAAAGCAGGAACTATGGAGGGTTTGTTTTGAAATGTTCTTTGAACCTAATGTTTTCTAATATTTCGAGCAGGGTGCTCGGCAACTAATGGAGTACATAAAACCCGGTACGATTCTTCCATACTCCCGGGATGGTTCATTAGCTTCTACATACAAACTAGGTACCAGGGAGGTCTGAAACGCACCAGTAGCTAATCGCAACTCCTGATGGTGAACTGGTGTCCAACATTTTTAGAGCCGATGCCCGGGCTGAACCACACACTATACAACCATAGTCAAGCCGGGAACGAACGACAGGGCGATATAGTCGTAATAGACAGAGTCGGTCAGAGCCCCATGACACATGCTATAGGACCTTCAGAATGTTGAGAGATTTAATACATTTGAGTTTAAGACTTTTAATGGGTAGTCGGGAAGCAACTTCAATATAGGCATATAATAAAGTAAAACGAGATAACTGTTTAACGAGGGCTACATGAGTTTAATAACAAAGCTAACAAGGCGGACCCGAAGACGTGTTCTCTTTACGAGCACCAGACGAAGACTCCCTCTCGGCGAGTTGTCTTCACATAGGCAAGGGAGAATTCATTAAGACGTCTGGCTCTTGATACGATGGTAAAAGTAAGGTTTTAATCACATATGAGACCCAGAAACTTTTGTTGTATTTTTATGGGAATTGGAGTACCGTACAAACTCAAAGATGGATCATGGAAAATACGCACGCCGACAAGAAAAACAAACACAGGCGTTTTTTTTGGGAGAAAATCTAAAGCCATTTGTATCAGCCGATTTGATAAAGTTATTTACTGCGAGTTGAACCCGACGTTCACCAATCGACAAGTTACAGGACGAGACGGGGATCTGCAAGTCGTGAAATATTAGACTGAAGGCGGTATTACATGAGTAATTGAATTCAAATTAACGATGAAAAGAGAGACACTGAACACGCCTCCCTGGGGGACTTCATTTTCCAATATGAACTCTCTAAGAGTGTTGTCGCCAGCTTCAGACGAAAAGCACGGTGCTGCAAGTAACTGGATGTCAGCTAACTTGCGACCTTTAACACCGAAACTGAACAGGTTTTGCAGTATGCCAAAACACCACACCATGTCATAGGCCTTTTCTAAATAAAATAAAAGAACAGAAAGACATTGTTGCCTGTTGACAAATGCCTATCTCACAGCAGTCTCCGAACGAACCGGATGATCGACAGTGGACCGAGCTGAATGAAAACCACACTCCTACTTATCAAGCAGGTTGTTTCTCTCAAAATAAAACATAAGTCCCTTATTGATTGTCCGCTCTATAGTCTTCAAAATACAGGTAGTTAAAGATATGGGTCTAAAGCAAGATGAACACGAGGGATCCTTGCCTGGCGTCCGCAATGGTACGATGGCAGCAATTTTCCAGGAGAATGGGAAGTGACCATCGAGCCAAACTCTATTAAAAAGGTACAAGATATGTTCCAGGGTGGACGGATGAAGATGCTAAAGCATTTTATAACGGATCCCATCTGGTCCAGGGGCAGACTGCTTGGATGAAAGAAGTACCATTTTGATTTCATGTAGCGTGAAGGAAGCATTATATTGTTTTCGCGCAGCACCGGATGTCGTCACAGTCTTCATTTTCTGTTGGCAACTTGTATCGCTTGGTTTGAAGGAAAAACACGTAACCGACCAGTATTTTAATTTACGGTAATTCAGAAATGTCCCAAGCTATTTACTAGGTTATAATCATTCGTACTGTTTGCTCCTATATTGCAGCGGAGAGAAAAAATGCACCCGCTTTTCCACGTAGAAATGCATTACCGGAAGTCAATTTACGACTGGTTGCATGCTGTCTGCTTCCATTTGCAACAACACACTAGCGTCAGCTGAACCTCTAGCGTACATTATAATAACGCTATGGCTCGGTCGCGACGTCCTGGTATACTGTAAAACCCTTAATGTTCGTGAGCCCTTAATTTCGGCGAATTTCGCGAATTGAAAAATTCGCGAAATTTAAGGGCACGCGAAAATTTCGATCTTTAAGAATTTCAATGCAGGCATCTGGAATTCGCGAAATTTAGTGGCCGCGATTCTGTCCTTTGTGACCGATTCGCGATAAATAGGGGCCGCGAAATTAAAGGGTTTTACAGTATTTTGAATGTAAAAAAAGAACGACATTAAAATGTCTTTTATCGAATTCTGATGTACACATGTAAATATACGCACCATGAGCATGTGTCGTTCGGTTCTACCAAATTTGAACTGGGCACGACGTCTGCTACTAGCACGAGAAACTCGTAACCAACTCGATAAGCAGGAGTAATTAAGCAGGTACTCAAACTTTTATCAATCACCTTTGAAGTGGCCGAACAGGTTAATTACTGCGAGGGTGTGGAGGAGTGCGATTATCCGTATTCACGTTTTACAGCAGTGCAGGAAAATTAATTATAAGGAAACTTAGGCGACGCGCTCGAGGCACATTTAGCAGCCAGGCAAGCATTAAAGTATCAGGTAAGGTGACAGTCGCGAGAGCACCCGACGGCCAGAAAAATGTTGTAGCCATTTCCTGGTTACGCGCGTGTCGTGTGCTTTCCGTTGACGTCGGCTTTGGTGCATCGCAGGTTACTCTTTCCGTCCGCCTGCCCCCACTTTCACAAATCCGGGTTGATGGGTGTAGACGTGATCCGGAGAGAGAGCTATGCGGAGTGCAAGTCTGTCTGCTTCTTGCACAAGGGTTGCCATGATGTCAGAAAACCGAGCTCTTATTGGCTTATTAAAAAAAAAAATAGTGGATAGACCAAGACTTGGGAAGTAATCAGTTACAAGTAAGGGATTACTTGTAATTCGTTACTTTTTAAAGTAAGTTTGTAATTGCTACGTTACTTTTTTCGGAAGTAATTTGTAATGTAATTTCGTTACAAAATATTGCTAACGGATTACTTTAATTACTCGTTACTTTAAAAAAATGAGCATAATACAGTAACTGGAGCAATACGAGCAGAACATTCGGCAGCATAAAGAGAGCAAGCTCAACAAAATAGAAAACATCAGGAAGGGGAGTATAGCCAAAAAGAAAACACAATTTTCTGTATGATCGGTCACTAGAACCACTAGAAAAACGGGAAGGCATGGACAAATATACGAAAGACAAAGATCAAGTAAGACAACGCCGAGTAGGCTCTCCGTCGCCTTCCATTGTGTTTTTCTTCTTCTCCCGGGCAGGAGAAAGCTCCTCGTGTGCATCTGTTTTTGATTTTTACACCATTTCACCCTTTCCAACTTCTTCGACGTCTCCCGCCACCTGCACAGACATCAAACGCGGGTCCGCACCCCCTCGATTCGCGGGTTTACAACTCGCGTAACAGACGATGTAGCCTCGCGCGAGGGGGTCGAGTTCTTTTTGTCTTGGATGTGCGCTACTTTATTCTAGCATGCTCTTGAGGCACGGCTGAAAAGCGCCCGGGAAGAGGCTAAGAGCTTCGTCATTAAGGGTATGTACGATACTTCTTTTGGTTTACTTGTCTTTGCATGGTGGTCGAGTTTACTCCTCACTTTACAGTCAACGGTCACCATAAAAGGGGGGGGGTGTTAGGCCATCTAAGGAGTGCTGACAGAGGGAGAGAAAGAGAGAACGCGTAAAAGGGGTGTGACCCTCTATTGTTTTGCGAGACCGATGGCCATCGCTTGTCTCGATCTCTATGCCCTCCCCTTCCCTGGCCTCCACGATTATGACATGAAAGTGAAAACCGATGAACGATCGATAACCCGTAACTGCCACATTGTATCTGACTGGTCGAGTTTTCGGTCATCGAGTGTCCGTCGTCCCCATGGTCACCACTTAATGAGATGTTCAAAGTTCAGGGCAGTAAGGAGAACGGAAACCTGGAGTTATAGTACATACTTTGCAGAGCGAAAAACACACATATTGTCGTCAGCAAGAGCAACAAACGTGGGTTTTTGCTTACGAACGCCGTTAGGTTTCGCCGGAAGAGTGCACTAGAAGCTACCGATGTATTAAGAAATCCCTCGATGGTGTTGCGCTATACGGTTGGGGTTGATAACCTGGCCACAACAGGGTGTCAACACGCACAGATAGAAAAGAAAGAAAACAATAGAAACAGCCGCAAGCAGGTAAATTCGCTCGAGATAAGCATATTTTCCTAGTGGACGGTGGACATGTTTCAGAGGACGTCACTCTGGGAGTTAGCGATAAAATGCCGACCAGAACTAGTAGAGCGCCGGACATTGTCACTGCACTCAAAGCGAAAGTTGCTCACCTGTACGGCTCCGACCCCGTGAGGTTTGCGGTGGTGCGGCTGACCTTGACTTGAACCTTCACGAGGTGCGGTCGCGACCGCAGGTTTAAGTGTCCTCCGTAGCTCAGGCGCGCAATGTTGGAGACCGGCGACTCGTCTCCCTCGGCGTTCCTCGTCTTCACGGCGAAGAAGAGGTTGAAGCTGGGCCTACCCCTGCTGCTGAGAGCCTTCGATGGGACCTGAACACAACGATCTCTGAGTCATGGAACCATTAGTTTTACTGGCGTCCGTCCGAGTGAGCTATCTAGGAGCCGTGGTTAACGGCCGTACTGAGCTAACCAAATTTCGAAGTAGAGGCCGGTACGGCACCATGACCGAAAGTTTTGGTACGGGACAGTTTGGTAGCGGACGATACGGTGCGGACACTTCGGTGCGGGGACGTATCGATATACGCGGTGATTTCGGTACCGGGCATTTCGGTACACTCTTGTTTCAGGACTCGATCGTTCTGATGCATCAACTTTTTACCTCGTATTCTGCGTTCAGCTAAAATTTTGTGTTCAGCTCCTCCGATAGAAATCGGAGTAGAGTACTCAAAATATTGTTCCAGTGAACAGCGGTTGGATTTTCCTTCAGGTTTTATGTCGTTTTAGATGCAGTACACCGGGAATATTTTTTGGCATTTTGTGTCGTCCACAGCAATGAAATATAAAGTGAAAATATACTTTAGTTGAGCGCGTTGGTGATAAAGTTAAACACAAGAAAGCATAAAACATGAAGGACGAACAAATCTGTTGTTTTGGCCACCCTTCATGCTTTATTCTTTTTTGTATTTATTGTGAACAATGAAGCACGAAATAAGAGCATTCCAGGGAATGATCGAAGGCAGCTCCCTCCGGCTTGCAGATGCTTATAGATATTTTAATTGATGATACCGCGTGGTCGAGCGTTTCCTTTGTCTAGAATTGAAAACAGCAAAGTCGAGATGGGCCCATTGCTGGAGCGAGTCGATCAATGATTCAATGATTCGAAATCGATGCATGAGCATGTTTCAGCAATATATAAATGGAAGTTTTCTTTCCAGCTACGTTACGCACTTATTTGTAATAGGAAGAACCCAGTCGCGTTGTGACGGTCAACTAAGTTCACGGCTCTGATATTGCGCAAGTCAAGGTCAAGAGATAGCGATTAAGAAAAATTGATAGGACTAACTTTTCGACAATTTCTAGCCACACCCAGCGGCGGAAAAGAGCCTTTAACTAAGCGTTGTAGGTGATAAATTGAGTGTATGCTACGACTTCAAGATATCAGTATTAAGATTATTTCAGTTACGAAAAGTTACAAGCTAAAACAGTGATTCTCACGAGAAGATTTGCGCCCACCTTGCGAACGTAGCCCATGTTTATCAAGGGTACAGCGGTAAGTTCCGTGCGCGCTTTATTCACGAAATGTTCCGAGCACACTCGAAAGGATGACGTCGGGGAAAATACTTTTCTGTTTAAGGACGCAATTCATGCTGCCGGAGGTTTCGGTTGAAGTAAAATAAAAGAAAGGCGGTCTCCTGTCAAAATAAAGAAGAGCAGGGCCCACGCGGGCCTGCGGAAAAGAGGAGGGGTTCTCACATGGCGAGGTGATGACCGGCGGGGCCGGGGGCACGGGAAGGCCCCGTAAGGAAAGACACGTCCGACGCGGATGGGGGTTGGTGGCGTACTCCTTTATATAACGGTGTCTCAGCGCTAAAAACTCAACTAACCATGTCCTCTTTGCAGCTTCGCAGGAAAGTCTCTCAGCTGTGTCTTATTCATAAAATCTACTACCACATTCCCGACCTCAAAACAACTTTGTTATTACCCCCCGACCGAACATCTTCTCGCCTCAACAACGTCTGCACCATCAAACGCATTTCTGGCTCTACTAACGCTTTCAATCGGTCATTTATTCCTCAAGCCATCAGCGACTGGAATAGTCTCCCATCCTCCATCGTCACCATCTTGGACCCTGCTGATTTCTCATCTGCAGTAAAACTACATTTTTCTTGTCATTAGCTTCAATTTTGTATAATTTCTTCGAGTTCCCCGATTGTATTATGCTTCTGTTTTGGCTTTTATATTGTTTATATTCTGATTACGCCCCCCCCTTATGTAATGCCCTTAACGGGCCCTTAAGGTGAAATAATGAATGAATGAATGAATGAATGAACAACATGGGGGTCAAGCGCCGCTGGGACGCGACCCTGAGAACACGGGCGCAATGGTGGACAGTGGCGCCATCTAGGTAGTTTATATAGAACTTGCAAAAAATTTAAATACAACATCTTTTCCTTTCATTAAAAAAATAATTCTCATATTGTTCCCTTTCTTAGAAAAAAAAATGAATAGACTCTCTTCCTGAAAACAGTGAGGGAAGGAACAGTAAAACTGACGCCAAATTAAATGACCTCTGACAGCTCTATGTCAAGACACTAGAAAATACGAAATGAATGAAAAGGAAAAAGCACGTCGCAATGACCTTTGCGGAAAGCACTACACTGAAAAGGGTTGCACTGAGGAAGTATGCTGGATATAAGAAAAATTCACTGAATGTTCACACATATCTTGATCCCAGTCCAAAAGAGTTAAGGGGGACACTACCCAAAAAAGTGAATTTTTGAACCACTTGCCTGATTTAAATTACATTTACAGGGCTTGTTTCTGTTCATGTTGAGAACATTTCTGCCAAATTTTGTTAACCTGGGTGAAGTACAAAAAAAACATTGCAAATGTTTAAAGATGAAAGTGGCGTGTCTGTGTAGGAAAACTATCGTTTTGAAATTACTTATAAATTTGTCGTTTCATGCGTTATATTGCTTTAGGACAGTTCAGAGCAGATAGCTATGGAGCTATATTTTTATATTATACCGTCTTTCATGACAAAAAAGCCACATAAAACTCAAATACTGTTTTTTAAATTTCCATTCTTTGTCCAAAATTTTAATTTTTGAACATGAAAAATGACAAAAATGACAAATACAAGCTCATAGCTATCTTCCACTTAAAATTTCATTCTTGAAAAACTCATAAAAATTAATCCAAGTTACGGAATAACAAAACGATAGTTTTCCTAAAGTGAAATGTATGCGAAAAAGTGGAACGGAGAAAAATGCGTTCAAAGTGTTCCAACCCCTGCCTTTTCTTTAGCATCGGTGGACCGAAAATAATTTATAACAAATTAACTATGCAGTGTAAACTAATGAAACTTTCTGGGAATACTCTCTAGGTACTGGTGGATGTAAAAATGACATTCCTTAAAATCAACGTTTTCTGCAGATATTGTTTTTTTCTGGGTAGTGTCCCCCCTAATGAAATAGTCCTTCAGGACATCTGGCAGCCGCCACCGAGGCTCTTGCGCAGAGGCGTCTGGACCCTGGGGCTCTGGTGGCTCCGGTCTGGGGAACGGCTTGGGCCGTGTTGTGATGGGTGTCGACTCACGGAGTGATGCTGGCGGCACTCCAAACGGCACTGGCACTGGTGCACCTTCAATGGAGGTGCTAGAGGCTGCACCCTCAGTGGCAGTCTCTGTGCAGCTGGACGACCAGCTGGCTTCTGACCAGCTGTTGTCTGGAGACGTCCCAGGAGACAGGTTCTCCTCGGGCACATACTCCACGATCTCTGCAGGAACTGTAGGCTGAACTGCAGCGGAAGGGGCTGCGGCTGACGGGGCAGCGGCAGGAACTGCTGGCGGGGCTGCAGCAGGAACTGGGGGCTCCGGGGGCAAGGTACCTCCCCGGAGCCGGGACCATGGCGCTCGGGGCGCCGAAGGGTGACGCAGCTGTTCGACGCCTCCGGTGGTCGGACTCGAACACGGTGGGAGGGTTGCTAGGCCCCCCACGGTCGAGTCGTAGCCACCGGGGTCGACTCTCGCAGACACGGTCGAGGTGTCCAGGTTTCCCGCAGGAAAAACAGCAACGGTGGGCGGCCGGACAAAACTGCCTTGGGTGGCAGGGGCCACCGCAAAAACGGCACCTCCTTGGTGACGACGAAGTACCACAGGCAACAGACGAGTTGGGGGACGGACTTGAATCCGCCGTAGACGGTGGCTGTCGGACCTCAGCGTTGGTTAGATGTCCCGGAACTGCTGTTCTGGGAGCAGCAGCATCGATGCGTAGGCACTGGAGTGGTGCCTCGAACCGGAATTCGACATCGGCCGTAAAGTCTTGACGTCGATGGTCAGGCTGTCGCTCCGGAAGATCATTGGGCGACGCCACGGTGTAGATGGTCGACCGGAACTCGTCGAAGTCCGGGAAGGTGACGACTTGAATGGGAGTCCTTGTCGGACCAGGCTCTGCCTGCCGACGGTAGTAGTCGTTGCGGGCAGAGGCCCGCCCCCAACAGGAAAAGCCAGCTGCTGCTGCTAACGGTCGGCTCTTGGACGATTCTGGCAGACGTTGGCGAAGTGGCCCGCACGGCCACATGAGAAGCACGTAGCTCCGAATGCCGGACAATCTTGCTGCGCGTGGCTCTTGCGGCCACAAAAGAAACAAAAATCGCACGACGAGCGCGCGCGAGCCCCTCGATGGGGGTAAAACGTGCGGCGCGAACGATGGCGGTTAAATGGGGAGGGTAAATGGGGAGGATAAATGGGGGCCACATGGTTAGTAACGAAGGCTTCTGCCCAGACCCCGAGAAGACTCGCGCCGTCGCGGCATTTCCAGCGCCGACAGACAAGAGGGCCGTGCGAAGACTCCTTGGACTTCGTGCCTACTATCGACGCTTCGTTCGGGATTTCGCGAGGATTTCCGCACCGCTTCGAATGGGCCGAGGAGCAGCAGCAGGCATTCGACAAGCTGAAGCGGAGACTCCAACTCCTCCTGTTCTTGGGACTTCGATCAAGATGCGAAAACCGAGATTCACACAGACGCTTGTAACGCCGGACTTGGAGCGGTACTGGTTCAAGTGCAAAAAGGCACCGAACGAGTCATTGCCTTCGCAAGTCGGACACTGTCAAAGGCGGAGAGAAATTACACCACGACTGAAAAAGAGTGTCTCGCGGTCGTCTGGGCAATCACAAAGTTTCGTCCGTACTTGTAAAGGAGCCCGTTCCGCGTAGTCACAGACCATCACTCGCTCTGCTGGCTTGCGATCCTTAAGGACACTTCAGGATGCCTCGCTCGATGGAGCCTCTGACAACAAGATTTCAAGATGACTGTGTTCTACAAGTCAGGCCACAAGCACAGCAACGCCGACTGCCTGTCCAGGGCCCCTGTCGAAACAGCTTCAGGCAGCAGCGACGACGATGACGACGAGTGCTTCCTAGGCGCAGTGAACACCCTCAACATGGCACCACGCACTAATCGAGCACGTGGAAGGGCGCTGGAGTACCACCCCACGTGTTTTCTCACAAGCCCTGCCGACCTTCGCCTTTCGACAAGGTGTATATATATACTCTACAAAGAGAACTTCCGGGACAACTTGTTGTGGCTGCTGGTAATCCCGACCGACCTTCGAGAGGAGATATTTTAAGCATGACACAACGACCCGACGTCCGGACACGTTGGTTACAGCCGGACACTGGCCCGTATTCGTGAAAAGTATTCCTGGCCGAAGCTCGCCAAAACCGTCCACCTATACACACGATCATGCCACAAGTGCCAGCGACGGAAGAAACCTCCGACGAGGCCGGCCTCCGCCAACTGCACCCTTTCAGCAGATTGGGATGGATCTATTTGGCCCTTTTCCGCCGTCAACGTCGGGAAACCGCTGGGTAATCGTCGTCACAGATTATCTCACGCGGTACGCAGACACGAAAGCCCTTCCTTCAGGGACTGCTCTGGAAGTCGCCAAGCTTTTCAACGAGTCCATCGTCCTCAGGCATGGCGCTCCCGAACTTCTGATTTCAGATCGCGGGTCATCGTTCATGGCACAGCTGATGCAAGAGATCCTCCGTCTCAACCACACCAACTACCGGCGTACCACAGCGTACCATCATCATACTAATGGGCTGACGGAACGCCTAAACATGACCATCGCCGACATGGTGTCGATGTACGTCGACGTTTAACATAAGTCGTGGGACGAGGTTCTGCCGTATATCACTTTCGGCTACAGTGGCGTAACTAGATGTGACGGCGCCCATGGCAAATGAAATTTCGCGCCCCTCATAGCCCATGGCAAATGAAATTTCGCGCCCCTCGCGTAGCCCCGCTGCCGTTTTTTCCATAGGGCACATGTTGGGTGAACTCGGCTTGGCGCCCCCTCCCAAGTGGCGCCCGGGGCACTTGTACCCCCTGCCCCCCCCCCCTAGTTACGCCACTGTTCGGCTACAACCCAGCAGTTCAAGAGACCACTGGTGTTACACCATTCCAACTGGTGCATGGTCGCATGGTGATCACGAATTTAAAATATTTGAATCACGTAAAGAAACCTTTTAGAGTATTTTTCACAGACATTTTAAAATTATGAAAAATGAAGTATTTATATGGTACCGTTTACAACATATTAACAATAAACAGGTCGTCTACACCAAAAAATCGAAATTTGAGATCACCATTAAAAATGTTTTCACCATTGTAATATGTTGTATGCTGTATTTTTAATTATTTGTGTAGAACTGAACCAATTTACTCTCGGTATGGTGTATGAACATGTATACAAACATTGTTAATTAAAATGTCCCACCAACCAACGGCTGCACGATCCTTTTTGAAAATATCTTGCCTCTAGTTTATACTCCGTCTTTAAATTATTTAATGTATTCGTACCACCTTTAATTTATTAACTATTGTGTTTAGCCGCGAATTACCACGTTAAAACAATAATTAATTAAGAAACATTATTATTTTCATGAAACTTGAAGTGGGATTCACTTTCAGTGCAGTGCAGCTGCCCCTGCAAACTTAACGAAAAAAAAAGAAAAAAAAGGGGGGGGGCGGCTTCGTGGAGTGGCTGGTTTTTTTTTACCTCAGTTAGATTTTATGCGTCTTTAACGAGAATGGGCAGCCATGTAGACCAGAAAAAGTAGAATAAGGTGTTCAAAATTGGAATAAAATACGAAGTTTTATTCTTTTAAATTTTACGTCAGCAATTTTCGTTTTTCGGTGTTGATCACGTGTTGAGGTTATAATAATAATATATCGGCAACCGTATTTGACAGATTTTTTATATTTACTATAACATTTTATATCCATAATATACATGATGTAATGACTTTATAAAGTTTCATATATGATATATGCGTTTCAAATATCTCAAAAGATATAGGCCTGCGAATTTCGCAAACAAACGCTGAATGTGCGATGTTAGGGAACTCGTATAAAAATGCACAGTGCCACATTGATTTACCATATTGACCACTTAAAGGTCATTAAATATGTCCACCTGCTCGTCATGCTCCTCCTCGAGCCGAATACACTCGCACTAATAATATGGCAAACTTTCCATGCCCTGCCGAAACCACCTTCTTAAAGCGCATCGCACCCATGCTGTAAGGCCGCGGTAAATAGTGTACACCCGTGAGCGATATGAAGGTGAACAGCCCTCTTCTTGTTTTTGACGCTCCTGCAAGTTTTGGAACAAGCTCTGTTCCAGAAGAGGGCTAGAACGCAAAGTTTAGACCCTTGGCCACGTACCATTTGAGACGTTGAGAGTTAATATAGGTTTAGGGAGCCGTAAAACAGGCAAGAAACCAGGTAAGGTGTTCACCTCCATATTGCCGGTGGGTGTACATGTTGTGGCTGCTGCACCGGCGGGGGTGTGTTCTTTTATTATTTGTTTTTGCTCCCGACGCCGTCAGCCCGAGTGTTCGGAGCGCGCGTGTTACCCGATCCGGGCAGTCGGCGCTCAGGCGCCAGCCAGGCGCCGAACAATGCACGGGCCGATTAGACAAGAAATTTGGTTCTGGCGGTTGGGGAACTGACGGGATGTTGTATTTACTGTCGGACGTTTATTGGACAGGTGTATACCACGTGATCTCTTTCGGTTTTAAAATTATTGGTCGGTTTTGCCAGAGGGAGAAAAGGACCTTTCCTACAAAGGCCCGTGTCGGGCGAGAGAAGGACGATTTGGCGTATGAGCTGGGCGCGCACGCGGTCTTGGAGGTGCGCAGCAATGATGCCGGGTCCCTGACTTTTTGTAACGAACGTACAGAGTCAGTAATTATTCGGACTGATAAACACCTTAGAAAACGTCAACCATCTAACGGCTCCTGGATTCGGCGTCAGCAACAGAAGACGCCGAGGACCATCGTCATCAGAGAAGTACGAAGAACCAAAAAATAAACTTTTACTCATGCCTTGACAGCTCATCCAAATCTCTTCCTTGCATGATTTCTTCATGGGAACGGACAAGTGATAACCACTGCGGCCCAGATGGGGCCGAAAACATGCCCGACAAAACGCTCTAGAGGTCGTACGTTTCGAAACATCGATAATTAGTACTCTCGCATCGGCATCCCTGTGATGGCCATGCCAGCATTTTATTTTCAAAACCGCCGTAAAATGAACGCTGTTGTGTTCGGTATCGCCTGCTGCCGGATTCTGTCCAAAGTCTGACTGTGAAGAGGTGGAAACACTGGCGGAAGAGTAACAATTTTCGGACCATCTAGGAAACGGCCAAACAGCTTTTACCATGAAAAAAAGAATGTGAGCGAACCTTCGCCAAACTTGCTCGACCTCGAGGCGGCTCTTTCAGACACCCTATTTTCTTCTACCGTGGCCTCGGGTCACTTCGCTTCAGGTCAGTGATAGCACACACGAACACACACACGTACGCACGCGCGCACACATACACACACAGACAAACAGATAAAGCAGGGCACAGGCAAACATTTTTGGCCAGTTCCAGGCGTTGAAGTTATTTGCCTTCCAAGGCAAGTGTGAGCGCTGCAGAGAGCGTTCGTTCGAAGCAGTACCTGGATGAGCAGCTCGTGCTTCTTGTTCGGCGCTTGGGGACTCAGAGAACCCCGAAGCAGGTCCGCCTTCCGTATGCTGATGGCCTCTTCGAAGCTCTCCTCCAGCTGGTTTGCGTGCTGGCTGCACCGAACGTCCACGAAGCCCACTGCACAGATGGAACGCTTGAATCTTCCGGACAAGGGAGCAGACGCTCATTGCATCCACCATCGGCGTGTCAGCACTCTTCACTCCCACATTCTACTCCCTACAATCTCGGCGTGAGATCGCGCGACTGTCTACTCCACTAATTGCATTACATTGCCTCCTAGTCTCAGCGCTGTGCAAACCAAGTTTTCAAGATAATCGTCTTTCAACAACCAGTGCAGTCATAGTTTGGGCTATTTCCCCCGAAAATCCGGTTTTTATCAGCTCTATTTTTCCTCAGTGCCATTCTCGCGTGAAACAACCTCCCGAATAAAGTGTTTTCAACACATTAATTTGTTCTTTTCAGCCAAGAGGTAACGAGTTGCGTTGGTGTAAATAATTATTTTTATTGTATTTTACTTCACGGTAGAATTCTTGTTCTTTTGTTAAAGTGGCACACTTATACGCCTCACAAAGTGTGCTACGATTAACAGGGGCGCAGCGGTTGCCTTAATGGAAGATATGCTTTCGAGATGCGCTTTTAATCGATGTGTTATATTGGTATCACGCATGTGACACCGATATAATGCTGTGTTCGGTGAATAAGAATAAATAAATAAATAAATAAATAAATAAATAAATAAATAAATAAATAAAACGTTTGCATTGATCATATTTATAAGCCCAGGAAGCACGTAATGTGTCTTGCTTGCGTTATGCGTTCGTTATTTGTTATGTCTGGTTACGCAAGCTTCCGGTAATTTTGGATGCGTTGCACACGCGACACACTCGTGTTCTCCCAGGGTTTTATTATATTAATCAAGAAAACTTTAAGCTTAGTCAGGAGTGGAGTCCGTGAGGATTTAGGAGCATGCTTTAACGACTCGTTTCCATTGGTTTTTGCTTCTTATTCCGCGGGTGCGCGTCGCACCTTGATTTCTTAGTGCTCTTGGATTTGCCAGGAGCCCCTTGTGGTAAACGAAGTAACGACGAGAGTAGAAGGTTGATCGAGCCCGCTATGCTATTTGTTGCTGCGCGAAGCCGTGACGTCATACTGGCGCTATCCGTTGGTGCGTTTTTACCCGCCCCGCGACATCGTGAGGTCACGTGGTAAAATACGTCATTCGGGAGCCAGCTGCGCGCGCCGACGGTCGCCCGTGTGGGATGCCTCATCTTGCTGCTCGCGCATCCTTTCACTTCGGAGCAAAGCAAAGGCGTCGGGGCTGCGGATCGCACCTTCTGAGCTTCGATTCCCACTGAACCGCTTGGTAAACCTAGTGAATATCGCTCGTTACGATCCACAAGGCCTCGTTTATTATCGCAAATTTATTATACGTAATTTAAATTACGTGAATTATGACTAAGTATGCCTAACAAAAAGTTGGGCGCAAGCAAGCTGGTGCAAGTTTCACATTTTACACGGAACCCCGAGGCAGGAGGGAAAGGAAGGACAAAATAACACGATGTCTCTCAAACACAGCTCAACAGAGCTGTGTCTGAGACTTTGTGTTGTGTTGTCCTTCCGTTTCCCCTTTCTAGGGGTTTTGTCTAGAGTGTTAAGTATGCCTTCTCCTTTTATGATCATGCATTGCCTGCTATGGGTTATCGAAGCCCTCCACTTTTCCCACTTTAGCGGTGAACGCTGCAGAGAAGGCGAATGGGCTCGCCTCCTCTCGAGTCCCGTCGAACGTTCGTTCGCTAAAGTGAAAAGAGTGGAGGCTTTGCGGGAAGGAGTCTATCCCGCTTTTCATAACCTGCCACACCGTATTGAATGGGAATGAAAAAAAAATCGGCGAAGTACCCCTTTAAGTTGTTTCGACGGGGGATCAGATGGTGCGTGCCAAAGTTACGGTGTGGGAAGATTTGACCAAGTCTGTTTCGGGTCAACGTCACCACAAAACATAACCATCAACCTTGTCCGGGTAGGTACGCCGACGCTCGCCCCTGCTGCACTGTAACCAAGAACGTCTTCCGCGGGTACCCACCGGTGCTCGCGTCCCCGTAGGCGCCCATTTCGGTCCAAGACAGCTGGACCATCCACCTCGATCCCCTGAAGAAGGAATCCTGCACCTGGAGGTCTTGGACGGTGCCGGGAGCCGTGACGGTGTGTTCGCCGTAGCCCGTCAGTTGGAAGGCTCCCACTAGAGCGTGTCGTTCGAAGGACTCGCACGGCTCGCTCCGCACCCTGGCGGCGCTTGCGTGGACGCGACGGGATTCCACCGCCAGCTCGGACATTTGGTAGGCGCGCTTGAACGGCACCGAGAGGTTCACTAGGAGACGCGCAGGGGTGGTCAGGTTCTGCGTGCTCTAGTTATGTCGGATACAATGAGTCACAATTCTCTTTGTGCCTGCAACTCAGAGAGGGTTCGTCTTTAAAGGGACAGTGCAACTATTATGCGTTATAAGTTATAACGCTTCCAACTTTAGACAAGCTTACGGCACTACCGTGATTCAAGAAGAACCGCACGCAACACCACAGACCAGGAAGCTTCTTTGTCGCTGTGTAATCTCAACAGTTTCTTTTTTGCCAAAGTTCATTATGTAGTAAGGAGGATTGCATTGTTATCACAATCATGGGGATTTTCCCATGATGACTATATTAATCAGCTGATAGTTTAGATACGAGCAGTGCATGAAGACTCTGTTGGGTTCGTGGAAATCAATGCCTCGACGAGCATTGGGTAGTGATTCGTGTCAAATGGCTGCGATGACGAAAACAGACAACGCACGCGAATGTCTGGAGCCCAGGAGGTGCCCGTGGCTTGTTTTCTTTCATTTTGTTTCGGCGACTGCCATTGCGTGGAAAGAAACCGAACGCGTGTTTGGTAGGTTATGAACGTGAAAGATTAATTACATGCGTACTTAGTGAAAGTACGTAAATCGTTGCAACACGTCCCTTTAAAACCGAATCGCTAAAACCTACAAAATGCCCCAGGCCATCCTTTGGCTAGGACATGCCTATTCACCTGGGTGGGAACCGGTCATCATTCCACTTCGTCTCGGGTACAGAATCTTTGCATTTCTTTTCGTGGCAGGCGCACAAAGTATTGATTAGGTTATCTGTTTATTAAACGAGGATCGGTTCATCACGCCACTTTAGATTATGGGTATCCGTGCACTTTCGGCGACCTTCCTTGACCACGCTAAGCTTACTGTAGCCGTACACAAAAGGTAAGGTTTAATTTCTTTAGGACGCCAAACAAACGGGAGAATATAAGGGTGATATGGTATACCTTTCTGCTCCTCAAATGCGAACTGCCCTGTGTCACCAAGCATGCCACGCACGCTGTTACTTTGCCTGTGCTTGTCATACTTTCTAAATACACTGTATATCATCCCGCACTTTACAGGCACACTTTTTGGTAACCGGTTATGGAAGTTATTGATATGACAATAACTTCTATAATAACAATAACTTCCATTATTATGACGTTGTTCCGCACGCGTTGTTCCGCACCTTATACTTCGGCATTTTGCTCGTCCTGTTTCGCCTTCGCGTTTTTTTCGTCTTTTGTTATTGTCATCCTCGAAGTTTGTTTTTGCAGTGGTTGCTTCCTCGCATGAGAGGCGCGCAGGATCCGCTGCCTCTGGTGGTGGCGGTGGTGGTTTTGTAATGCCGACTGTTCGCGCGGCCGTCGGCTGCTTGAACGTTTTCGAAGTGGCAGCATCTCGACGGTTGTCTAAATAAAATTTGATTTGATTTGATTTGATTTGACTTAGATGCTTTTCCTTCCGACCATGGGCATCCGAAGGGAGCCAGAAAAACCGCCCCCCCCCCTCAAAAAAAAAAAGATTTTTTTTGGCGGGAGCAGTTTTGGATTGTATTATATTTTTTTATTTAGGGAAATAAGAGTACTGTCAGAGGTCAACCTTGACGCTGTTGGTTTTATGAACACGATGGCTTCAAGCTTTCACCGTGCTTGTTACTTATACCACCGAGCTTGTCGTTGCCATTCGATAATCCTAGTTTTGCCGCCACGAGTAGGAACCGTCAAGCCGCAGTCAGGCTGCTCATACATCACAAAAAGACACGGCACTCGCTGCAGACATGATGACACAAGTATATGTCGACACGCCTCAAGCATCTTCGATGCCTGTTGGCTTCATACATGTTTTGCATATTTCTGCAGACAGTTTTTGCATGAGCAATGCGATTGGACCGTCAAACAAGAAGAAAAATACCTCACACGGTGTCTGCAGATTGTCTTTGGTATGATGTATTAGTAATGCGACAGCGGCCTTCGCTACCGAAACATATCGTCCTCAATACCCCCGGATTCCCCCCCCCCAAAAAAAGGGGGGGGGGTGAGGGGAATTAGGTGCACACCCCCTTTTACATGCAGTCCCCTCCGGACGCACATGCTTCCGACCCTAAGATCCCCAAACGATGGGTCTCTGCTATGACTTTGTGCCTAAGACGCACAGTGGCCTCTGTTCGTAGCATTTCTCTTTCGAAGCCTGCGAGGAAAAGGTGTGGCTCACCATGACACGCCTGAATTTCAATGCACGTCTGAGAAACGACGCCGTTCCAGCCATCTTTGCTCACAAGAAACAGCATCCCAGCTTGCACGAAGAGCATTTGTGAAGACGAATTGGGGTAAGCATCGTTAACTGGACCTTTAACCTTTCTGTCCCTCTCCTCCACGTTGGTGATTTTGACTTTCCTCCCTCGCGAAACCGATAACTTCGCGCGTGTGATTTTGGCATTTTGGAGTCTAGTTTTTAAAAGTAACTGCGTACACAAGTTTTATGCGCGTATTTAAGCACAGTTCGACAGCTGCAGACGAGCTGTCGAGGGATCGCGGGCTATCTTGAGAGTATGGTCCGCCGTCTTCGTACACTCTAAAAAAAATGGGTGTAGTACTTACTCCCAGGGGGTGTATGTGACTTGTCCCATATACGACACCCCCATGGGTATATATGCGACACCCCAAAAAGGGGTGCACACATGCACCTCATTTTGAGGTGCACATGTGCACCTCAGCGGGTGTATATGACACACCCCACCCCGGGGTGTACATATATTCCGTTTCTCACTTACTGGGAATACTGATACACCCCATTCTTAGGTGTAAATGTATTCCGTTTTTCACTTACTGGGAATACTGATATACCCTATTCTTAGGTGTAAATGTATTCCGTTTCTCACTTACTGGGAATACTGATACACCCCATTCTTAGGTGTACATATATTCCGTTTCTCACTTACTGGGAATACTGATACACCCCATTCTTAGGTGTACATATATTCCGTTTCCCCCTACTGGGAATACTGATACACCCCATTCTTAGGTGTACATATATTCCGTTTCTCACTCACTGGGAATACTGATACACCCCATTCTTAGGTGTACATATATTCCGTTTCTCACTCACTGGGAATACTGATACACCCCATTCTTAGGTGTACATATATTCCGTTTCTCACATACTGGGAATACTGATACACCCCATTCTTAGGTGTACATATATCCTTTTTTCCACACCCTCTTCACTTATTGGGAATGCAGTTACACCCCATTCTTAGGTGTACTTATATACCGTCTTCCACACCCTTCTCACTTACTGGGAACACCGATAAACCCTATTCTTAGGTGTACATGTGCGAAGTCGACAAAACTAACACTAGAACATTTTCCATCAAAATTACAGGAAATGTCTTTGCAGCTCTATTTCCAAGCTTTCAACCGTCGAAGATGGTGCCATTTTGATGTCCCATTTGTCCACCGGAAATACAATTAAGCCACCAATCCCACATTTTATCGTCATTTCATTATACAGTCTGCCATCATTTTGACGTCCCAACTGTCAACCTGAAATACAATTGAGAGCTTTTTTGTGTCATTCCTGCAAATATAACATTGTCAGGATCATGCAATATTTGATCAAATAAGCTACAAAAATTGGCATCTGTTCTTACATATTTATTGCTCGTAAACACTGGGTGAAACATATACTACAAAAATACACATTAAACTTGCAGCTTGCTGTGTGGTCTGACGAAAGGCATGCGCCAGAAACGTCGCTTGTTTCCTTTCTTCTTTTTGCACGTCTTATCTCTCACACTTAGTTTTGTGCCTTGGGTGATGAACACCAAGAAGAGCCATTGAGCATTCCTGAAAAGCAAAACGTAATTGTATACCATGATTAGATACATATAGCCTATAGGACACTGTCAAGGCCCCACACCTTACTTAATAAGCATTATCAAAAACCAATAAATCAGCCAACTTCATAAATATTTTGCACACCATTGAAGAATAGTGGGGTGGAAAGTTTACCACTTTAGATACAGGTGCAAGGCTGTCAAACCGAAAACTAATAAAAAAAGCATGCGTTTCTAATATATATAAACAACTGATTTTGGCAGTTTTCAACAATGCCAGCCTGTCTCTTATTGCAACTGTGTTTATTTTTACTAATAAAACGCACAATTAGCCGAAAAATGCCGCAAGCAGCCTTGTTCTCAGTGGCCGCCAAATCAAATAAACGGATGCCAACATTAGTAGTGTCCTAATGCAAGCTTCCTTTAACAAAATTTCGGACCATCTAAAACAGTGTTCTCAAACTCATTTGAGTGTAGAGGCCAGATAGCCCACCCCCAAAAGGTCAAGGGCTTATGTAAGGCACGGGGGAGGGGAGGCTGGGGGTCAAGAAATTTATTAAAGGGACCTTGCGCTCTACTGCCGCCAACATACTGGCATTTTGTAAGAGGACAAGAGAACAAGTACACTCGCTGGTGTTGTCTCGACAGTTCTTGCTTTTCTGAGAATTCTTGATAGCACCAGTC
This sequence comes from Ixodes ricinus, assembly GCA_037355805.1. NCBI lineage: Eukaryota > Metazoa > Arthropoda > Arachnida > Ixodida > Ixodidae > Ixodes > Ixodes ricinus. The sequence goes on from JAZHYW010003109.1 coordinate 61,303, forward strand.
TGAAAGAATACTTGTACTTTAATGGTGATATTTTCTGCGGGCGAGAATCCAGAGTTCATAAATTTATCTTTGGTGGTTGCTTCTGACAAGCGAGAGCTCATGCAGTTGAGATGCATCCTTGAGCAAAGAGCTCGTGGTTGCAGCCTACCAGCGGAACTGTCGTGCAGGTGCTAAATACTAAAAAAAGACAGGAAGGAAAAATAGAAACTAAACACCTGACAAATAAAAACGGAACAATATTAACTATGTGATTATGTTATAAGAGCAAAGCTACGTTTCGAGCGTAAATGAATTAGCGACATGATATCATTAAAATGCATGCCATTTGTAAGGCTCGTTATGAAAATGGGGGCTTGCAGCTGGTTTCCTGTGGGCCGTGTTCAAGCAAGTCGCGAGCTGCGCGTCCAAGCTCTGAGCAGACTAATTTTACCCACAGTTATCTATTATCTGCCAGAGCATCATAATCTGCACAATGGTGACTATATTCCGAGTCATTACTTGCGTGCAGTACAGGCTAAGGCAATGTTCAAACGTGAAAACAGTGCAAACATTTGACAAAGGATGAGTAAAAAGTGCACGAACAAAGCGCTAAGTCAATGTCCGACGAGGGGAAAGGGCAAGCACTAGAAAGGCGGGTGAGGAGAGTAACCTCCTCCTATCTAACATTCCTAGTGCTTTCCCCCTCTCCCCTAGCCCTCCCCTCCCATATGCCTTCCTAGTGCTCGCCTTTTCTCTCTCCACATGGCGTTGCATTCACCTGCACTACACACAACTAGTGACACGAAGTATAATTGAAGGACGGCACACTCACAGATGTCAAAGCACATGAAGAGTTAGCAACTTCGGTGCAATGCCGCTGGTTGCTCCTTTGTATCGCCCTTCAGATGGGTTGATTTGCCCGAAGTACCTGGAAAATAATAAGAACGATAGAATAAATCCACGTGCTATAAACCAGGGGTGGGCAGAGACACTCCAAAAAGTATTCGGGAATACAAATACTGAGATAGATAGTCCTTTAGGCAATGGTGCATCCCCGAGACACTTCTGTGAAATTGGCGAAAAAGTATTCAGGAATACAGATACTTAAGAAATCCACTTGTTCCCGAACGGTGGTCGGTGGGGAGGGCATAGATTGTGGGGAATATGTATGGTCAGTGGCGTACCAACTTGTTCTTTGTGAGTGTGTGTGTGTGTGTGGGGGGGGGGGGGGCAAACCAGCCCCCCCCCCCCCAGGGTTTCGGCCAGTTTTTGCCCTGCCCAGTGGCGGCTCTTTCTACATTATTTGTGTGCTAAACTGCAGTCATATCACCCATGTGCTGCTGCATATGATTCAATGGCAACTGTGACTACATCGCTTTTCCAGTAGCAGGTACAATTAGGAAAAAAAAACATTAAACAGAGCTCAAGGTGATATATCAGTAAAAAAAGAGCGCAAGAAATTACTTGATGATAAATCAGTCAAAAACATCACCTACATGTATTGAAGAGTAATGATAATGAAACACATGAGCTTCTCACATTAGTAGAGAACAAATTTTAAATTGCGAACTGTAGCACAAGACACCAAGCTTCGTCCTGTCTTGTGCTGTTCTCATCATGTATAACGTTTACTGACTCGCCCAAACAGCTACCTTAGTACATCAAACTGCATTAACAGAGCTACCAATGGGTATGTGCACTTGTGAATGATGCAACAAATAAAGTACAGACACTGTAATTAGGCATGTTTTTATCAATGAACTACTTGTGTAAATATTGAGTAGCGTTCTCCCCTTTGCAAGAATAGGAAAAACCTTTCTACTTATTTCTTTAGCACATTGGCAATAAAGAGAAAGCTTAAAAGCAACAGAATATAGCAACACCAGGAAAAATCTGTTGCTTCACATGGGTGACCACACCTTTTCTCAGGAGGAACCGAGCTTTACAGGATGTGTGAGCACAGATAAATTTACTCCAGATGAAGTTGAAGAATCTACATTATCCCGAGTTGAAGAAGCAACAATATCCTGAACATGACTATGAGAAACAGGCACCCATGAACCATTAAATGCTGTGGGATGTTCACATTGGATGAACACACATGGGATGTTCACATTGTGAATATATGATGTAATTTTGTAGTGTTTCTGATATATGTACAAGTTATGTAAAGGGGTCTGGCAAGCATGACAAAAAGATATGACAATACAGCAGCGTCCATAGGAACACCAAGTGCAGAAGGGTGTACCGGGGCCGACGGTGTGCTAACGTGTGTGTCACGTGCGGAGAGATTCGCGTCTGTGCGATAAAAATTAAGACATCACCTGACAAGTAAAAAAAAAAGGAATCAGTGTCCGCAGGATAGTTCATTACATACTTTGCCAGACGGTGCATCAGGGTTGTGACGACCCGGGCAACGTGCAGATCTAGCCTGTGCATCAGAGATTTGAGTCATTAGTGCATGTGATCTAACCAAGTATCAAGCCTATTAACACAATATAAAATTAGCAGTCTGACAAGTAAAGAAAAGAAAACAGGGTCTGCCAAATAGTCAATTGCTCACCTTGCCAAACGGTGCCTCGGGACTATGGCGGCATCTCCTAGGTGCAGAGCTTCTGGCCTGTGCATCAGAGAATAGTCATTAGCAAACGTGATCTATCCAAGCACCAAGCCTAGTTTCACAAGATACGCTTAACAACTTGAGAAAAAGAAAAACAGTCTGCAGCATAGTTGATTGCTTACCCTGCCAGACAGAGCCTCAGGACTATGGTAGCACCTGTGCTGCAGAGCCTCTCTGCCTGTGCATTAGAGATTAGAGTCATTAGTACACGTGATCTAAGCAAGCACCTAGCCTAGTCACACAATTTTACTTGGCAGTCTGACAAGAAGAAAAAAAGAAAACAGTGTCCACAGGATAGTCGATTGCTTACCTTGCCAGAAAGTGCATCGGGACATTGACGGCATCAGTGCTAGGTGCAGAGCTTCTGGCCTGTGTATCAGATTAATCATTAGTAAACGTGATCTAGCTAAGCACCAAGTCTAATTTCACAATATATGCATTACATCCTTAAAAAAAAAAAAAACAGTCTGCAGGATAGTTGGTTGCTTACCTACCCAGACAGTGCATCGGGACTATGGTAGCGTCTGTGATACAAGCAGAGCCTCTCGCCTGTGAAATAGAGATTAGAGTCATTAGTACACGTGATCTAATCAAGCACCTAACCTAATTTCACAATATATGCTTAACAATCTCACAAGAAAAAAAAAGATCAGCAGAATAGCTGATTGCTTACCTTGCTAGACGGTGCCTCGGGTCTATGGCGGCATCTGTGCTACAAGCACAGCTTCTCTCCTGTTTGTTAGAGATTCAAGTCATTAGTACATGTGATCTAACCAAGCATCTCATGTTGCAGGTGCGTGAGATGACTTGCATAATACAAGCACAAGGAGACACTCGCGTTTTTGAACCATTAACACTTGAACACCTAACTGTTGCTGTAGTGCAGGGGTGGCCAAGCTGCTGCTTGCGAGCCGCTTGCGGCTCTTTGCGCGTTAAACTGCGGTACGAGGCTCTCTCCCCTACCCCCCCCCCTCCCTCCCGGTCACACGAGTACTTCCCCAGGAAGAGAAATGGAATGCGTGTTAAATCAAAAGACTGGTCGCGGTTTGGTAGTCTTGCGCCATACTACCTTACGCAGAGTTGGAGTACTTTTGACTCGGGTATATTGAAAGTAGTTAGAGTTTTGTTTATTTCTCGGCACAAATGCTTGCCCCCCCCCCCCCCCCCTGGACGTTTCGTGGTTTGGTTCGCGGCTCTTAGGCCGGGTCAGCCTGGCCACCCTTGCTGTAGTGTGACGAAGTGCATGCTCCACAAATGAAAAATTCAATAAAACGTATAGTCTACTTTTACAAATCTTGCCAAGAAGGAGTCTGACAAATAGGTAGGGTACAAACATGACAATTCAAGGTTAGCCAAACTCGAGCTTCGCAAAAGCCAGCGTCCGCGGGTACAGCCACTGCATATGTTTCCGAATAGAGCTCTCAAAGTAACGCCAAACTGAGCACCACACACACCAAAGCCGGTAAATGCTGCCCTAGAGTTCCTGTATAGGCTTCCTACGGGAGCCAGAGTTGCGCGTCTGTTTTCCACATGCCGACACGCCGCTATTCGCCTAGATCCGATCATTCAAGTACTGTGCAAGAAAACCACCGATGCGGCCGCTTCGCCGACAGTGCAAGCTCCTCAGCGTACGTACTACGTTCCCCTGCTTTTGCCTCCTCCTCCTTTTCTGTCTTCCAGGAAATGAGAAGGAGCGCGCTGCTATTCGACAAATTCAGTCACATGAGGAGCAGAGTCCCGTCCCGTGCGGGAAAGCCGGTGCTCTGGGGTGAACGCGCAACTCTGGCTTCCGTAGGGGGCCGATGCAGGAACTCTATGGTGCCTTAGAGTTCCTGTTTAAGCTCCCTACGGGTGCCAGAGTTGCGCGTTCATCCCAGTAGCACCGGCTTTCCTGCACGGCATTTGAAGTCTGCTCCTCACGTGAGTGAATTCGGCGAATAGCGGCACTGTGTTCTATCACCTCCTTTCCTTAAAAACAGGAAAGGAGGAGGCAAAAGCGGGGGAATGTACTATCGTGGACACTGTTAAGCTATAACAAGGCAGCGGCGGCCGTCCCGTACCCCCAGCGCCTCATAGCAGGCGCCGTCTGAAACTCCGCGCATGCGCCGTGTGGCGGACTCGCTCTTCCCGCCTGCGAGCACACCCTCGCTTTGTCGTCTGCTAGGCACAGAGCAGACGACGCCACAGCGCTCGCCAATTTTCCCTGAACACGGTTCAGCGAACCACCGAGTAAGAGGTGTCCACGGTTAATTCGCTGACTCCACTGGCTAAGGATAATCATCGCCACTAATTGTAATATCACGGTAGGCTACATTTCTTTTTATGGGACAAACTTGCAGTTATACTCTGTTTCGCTTTAGGTCTAAGCGCAGCGGACGCTACAAGACGATAGGGCTAACCAAGCAGCGACAACAAGCGCACTTTTCGCACCTTATTGCGTCCCCCGGTGATGCACTCCGTGACGTTGCACTTTTGCCGCTATTTGATTGGCTCTCTCGTTTTGTAGCGTACGCTGCACTCGGACTTAAGGTGAAACGGAGTATAACAGTCTATTTCTGTATCACACCTGCTGCGCTCATACTGGTTTGCGAACGCATATTGTAAAAGATGCATTGCGAAATCCTGTTTCTGAAAAAAACAAAAAAAGTAGACAGGGTTAATGCCTTAATGACTCTGCAATCTGCCCCAATAAAAATCGGCGATTTAAAATGAGTTTGAGACCAGTTCGCAAGAGCTAGGGTACCAGACGAGCAGCACTGTGGAATCGCCTGCTCTGCGCCTAGCAGACGACAAAGCGAGGGTGTGCTCGCAAACGGGAAGAGCGAGTCTGCCACACGGCGCATGCGCGGAGTTTCGGACGCTGGGGGTACGGTACGGCCGCCGCTGCCGTATTATAGCTAACAGTGTCCACGATAGTACAAGGAGGCAGTTGCACCGTCGGCAAAGTGACCGTACCGGTGGCTTCCCTGCACGGCATTTGAGGTCTGCTCCTCACGTGATCGGATATCGGCGATTAGCGGCGCGGCGGCACGTGGAAACCAGACGCGCAACTCTGGCTCCCGTAGGAGCCTATACAGGAACTCTATGCTGCCCTAGAGTTCCTGTATAGGCTCCCTACGGGAGCCAGAGTTGCGCGTCTATTGTCGACGCGCCGCCGCGCCGCTAATCGCCGAGATCCGATCACGTGAGGAGCAGACCTCAAATGCCGTGCAGGAAGTAGACGATGCACGCGCCCCGCCGTACGTACCCCTGCTTTTGAGTGCGCTGCGCGCCTCGAACGCGCGGCGCCGTTAGTCGCTGAATTCAGTCACGTGAGGAACAGGATCAACATGCTGTGCAGGAAAGACGGCGCTACGGGGATGAACGCGCAACTCTGGCTCCAACTCTACGCTGCCCCGTCCCGGAGCGCGATCCTCGTTCCATCATCCGCATTGAAAATCGCCGTGCATAACCATACGTGCGAGCGACGCCGGTAACAAGCGCGAGCATGTCACTCTGCAGTCGAACGGCGTTTCATCGACAGATCGTTTTATCGATACGCGACGATTCATCGCCAGATTGCTTGATCGACAGCAGAGATTAGCTTCTTTCTGTAATGAGCCGCCCCAGACTGTTACCACGAAGCGGCTAATACGTGTGGGATACACGCGTGACGAAATGTTCCTACACTGTTCAATTCGCGTAACGAGTGTCGATGAAACGTTAGTGCCGACGAACGCGAGTCCATGAAACGTCTGTCCACAAAACGTGTTTTTTGGCGAAGCGGTAGGGACCCGTTGCTCTGAACGACGCCAGCTCTACACGCAAGAACGTCTCGAAGCTGCGATCTCGTGCCCGTTTGCACTCTCAGAGAACCGGGCACCGCCACCGCGCACACATGTCACAAATACAAAAGCAAGGAAACTTTGACATAAACAGGAGAAAAAGGAATGGACGTCCTCAACTAGCAGGCCGATGCCACGCAAAACGCAGCATCGAACGAATGCATGTAAATGGTAGACTTACCGTTATCGGGCGGGTGCACTTGGTTTGTGACTGCAGCTACGTACCAAGCATCGCTTCGTTAACCCTCGAACCCGAACTGCCCGAACCGGCTACCAACCACGTAAATCGAAATGGCGCGAATGAACAAAGACGTCGTCACCCGCCAGCGTGTCCAAGCACGCCAAGATGGACTGCAGGAGGGGCAGGAGGTGAGGAGGTCGTCTCCTAGCAACACGAAGGCCAGATAACGCGCGAAAGGCGATCGCTATCGCGATAGGTTGTCAGTCGGATGACGTTTTACAAAAAAACGTGGTCGCTTTCCCCTCTCCCCTGGTTGAAACGGGTGGGGCGGGGGGGGGGGGGGGGTGCAAGTGCAGGCAGGGCAACGTCTTTTCCGTTGACGTAGAGGAGCCTCGTCAAAATTGACAAGTGATAAGAAAATCGCTGTTGGAATAGGATACGGCCCGCAGCTCGCTGGCAAGGCGCAAATCATGGGAATAAACTTTCCGCGCCGTTGTTCGTGCTCTCGAGAATCTGGCACGAAGCTGCCGATCTCCGAAAACGAACCTTTGGTGCCAGCAAGAGACACAGTGAATTCCGCAGTTTCCAGAGCGCTTACGCCTTCTCGACCGCTTAACTGGATATGCGCGATTGGATCCCGTCTGTAGCCAATTTTGTCAACCACGCGAAGACTAGACATTTGCAACTCTACGTTGACGTGACATTCGGCCGAGGCGTTGACCCAACATTGCTTTAGTCCGTCTGTTCTCACTGGATCCGTGTTGACGGATCCTCCCATCGTCACGTCTAAATACAAAAGACGCGCTCATTCAAGAAATAAAATGTTACGTACCACGTGTCGCGAGGGTTATCCATACGGCATTTATTTGAGTTCTACGTCAAAAAAGAAAAAAAAATCGAATTGATGAGAACGTCGGTTACCGAGAACGGTGGTCACCGCAGCCCATCGTCCTGAGATAGACGAGGGACAAAATTAGACTACTAACCACACATTCGAGGTCATTGTTCAGGCTATTCACACAAAAAAGGTCCTTAGAAAAGAAAAGAAGATCGTGTGGGCGTCCCCTTCCGCCCTTCCATTCAGCAAGGCTGCAGGCATGGAGCGCCTAGGCCTTTCCCGTAAACGAGCTCGGCTCCTTATGTCGGGTCCATATCACATGAGCAGATGACGTTTTAGCAAACAGCGACATCTGAGCGAATCGACGTTTTAGCGAATAACGTGGGCGCGGTCGTAGTGGCTCCTGCGACTGCTTCCGGGAATCATCGGCGTGTAGTTGAAATTCTTTTTTCCGTTCACTACTTCAAGTCGGAACGCGCCCGAAGTCGAAGACTATTTAGAAAATTTCCGTCGCTTGTCGCGGCAAGATGCGAGCGACCAGGACATGTCGACTGCAAAA